>OMNW01034862.1:0-10174 GCA_900303245.1 Selene dorsalis | reverse complement strand
TGTATGCACGCATGTAGTTAGGGCTGTACATTCACCTCTACTGCTTGTCACAAAAATGTACTTGTTTTAAAACTCTGCGGCGACTTGAATGAAGAATATAGAGAAGTCTAGAGCAAGTTTGTTCCAGAAAGTTAACAGGGAAAAAAATGTTGATGAAAACTTGTGTTGTAGTTGTATGTGATGTGTAAGTTGTAAATATGTCCCTCATGTCTGTGTCACATTTCTTCCCTGAACAGTTACGCAGTTCCTTCAACAAGGCTTTCAGTAAGAAGGGCAAGTCAGGACCATACGCTGACATCGAAGAGATTTCCACCCCAGAATCCTCTGCACCTTCCTCCCCCAAGGTCCACCATGACGATGACAGTCCTCCATCGGCGATGAAATCCTCCACTTCTGCAACATCATCTGGGTAAACCTCTGCCTACATTGATCTTTTAAACTGACACAACGGTAAATGACCACATGAAGTACTTGAAATTTCACTATGAAAGATAAAAAAATCCTTTCAAAAGTAGATGATAATAAAGATAGTTACAGAAATCTTAGCTTTCTGTAAACATATGTTACCACTTTTTGGTTTATTTTGTCAACCAACATGAAGGAAGAAAAGACTTTTTGGTATTCAGTCTGCTGAGCGTTGCCTCTTTCAGTTCTCAGATGTAGTCATATGTAATCCAAATGTCTCCAGACTCTGTGAAGGAGGTGAGGGGGTAGAAGAAAATGTTGTAACGGAGCTGCGCTCAGAGTTGTGGGAGAAGGAGCGGAAGCTGACAGACATCCGCCTGGAAGCTCTAAGCTCCGCCCATCAGCTGGAGCAGCTGCAGGAGGCCATGAACAATATGCAGGTACATGTGACATCTTCCTTTTCGTTATTGTAAGTTTATTAATTTTCTCATCCTGGTGATAAAGATGCCAAAAAAATTTTTTTTTCTTTTTCTTTTTCTTTTTTTTATAAAAATGCAACTTTTAGCTTCAAATTTTCTGACTTTTATGTATGAGCAGCCATTTTAGTTACACGCTAAGGTTCATCTAGTAATTTATGAGTAGTATTAAAGTTAGTTATGGGTTTGTCATTTTTATGATAGATTATGTGTAAAACTCAAATATTACCTTCAGTGCTCTAATATTATTCAGCTGACAGAACACTATTAGTACTACTACACTGTGATTTACAATATGAACATTGCAGTAACTCTTTGTGATGTTATGTGTAGAGGACAGTGGAGAACCTGAAGGCTGAGAACGACCAACTGAAGACAGGTGGTCTGTCCCCATGTCCATCTCCCGGACCCTCCAGCTCTGTCTCCCAGTCCTCAGGTCTCACAGCACTGGGAAGTTCATCACCTCGACAGTCAGTGGCTATGCAAATGCCCAAAAGCTACAGCAGAGGGATGAGCGAGGGGAGCAGCTCAGGTACAGTTCATTGAAAATACACATTTGCAATGGTTTCACGAATGTCATAAACATGATGACACAGCACTTAAAATACAGGACAATAGGCTTGTTGTTTTTGTTGTTGTTGTTGCTCACATCCTGAACCAACTCTTTGTCACACATGCTGTAGGAGTTCCATCTTCCTTTCTTATTTTTTAATGGTCTCTGTTTTTTTTACGTAGATGTCCACTCTGCAGATTCTTTAAGTCTTTCCTCTCAGAGAGACGATCACCGTGTCAGGGTGGTGGTGTGTGTCGCAGATTTACATGTCTTCAAAGATGTAAGTGTGTTGTCTTCAGACTAATTACTCCAGATTATTGCAGACCAATTAGAAACATCATAAGAAATTGCTATCACTCTTTTGTTGCTGTGTGTATCGACAGGAGGTGAAACAGCAGGATTTTTTTGTGGGCACTGTCAGGGTGAATGGACGGATGGACTGGACTATGCTGGACTCAGCAGTCAGCCAGGCTTTCAAGGTGAGATGCCTTCGTCTGACAGCTCGGTTCAGTGCCACCTGTCCAAGAACTGAATGTACAGTTAGTATCAAGCATGTTGACGTTTGTGATTCAGCTGTCACATTAAATTTAGCGCATTGTTACTTCTGAGGGTCTGGACTACTGCACTGTGGGGAGAGGTGAGATAGAGGAATAAGAGACAGTTTTATTACAATAGCAAATGCAGTACAAGAGACGTTTAAATTTACAGTACCTGTTTTATTTAACAAGGCTGCTCAGGTCCTTCTAGAGGGGAATCGTTGGCCCATTCATAGTGTTATCTCACCAAATAAAAACACCTCTGAGATGTAATAAACCCAGTTCTGAAAAACCTGCATCAATTTGTGTCATTTTGTGTGTAAGCATTCATTATTGTAAATTATCCTCGTCCTCAATCGCAAATTCTTTTCCTTCCAGGTGTACATAGCCAAAGTGGATCCCACCTCCAGTCTGGGTTTGTCTACTGATTCCATTTACAGTTACAGTATGGGCCACATAAAGAGAGTGCTGGGGGGAGAGGCTCCTGAGACCCTGCCCTCTCGCTGCATGTCCCGTGGCCCCAGCAGCATCACTGTGTCTCTTAAAGGTTGGTGAAGACAGGCAACTCTACTCCAATCTCTACTTCCAAAGAAAATCAATGTATCAGCTTGTTTTATTGAACCTACTGTGAATATGTTGCTTACTTTTGATACTCAATAAGATTTTGAGAAAACTTATTTAGAAAAGTACTCAAATGTTTGTCTTCAGCTTGCAACAGAGCCTGGTGAAGTCAGTCCAATTTACATTTTCAGTAGCAGCTCTTTAATTATTCAATCACTAATCCTCTGATAAAAAGCTTCATCATCATTGTGGTTGCTTTTGTCAGTCTTTTGCATCAGCTGTGTTGTGCAGTGCTTATTTTGAAGATCCAAGTGTTGACTGAGTGCAAATTCTTATGTCTGTCTGCTTATCAGGGTGACTACATTTGGTCATTTTCTATCCATATGTCAGGCATGCAGAGAGACTTTTTCCCTCTTTATAACTATTCTTCATGTCCAGTGTGTGTTCAGTTACACTGAGCTGTCCTCAAATGACCCTGAGGCAGCTGATGAACTCATTAATTCAAGAGTATTAATTGTGTCATAGACATAGATTTCTCTTAAATACTCTAGATTAATTTGACTGTATTATGCATTCATTCTTAACATTGTCACTATAAGTCTGAGGTATATATATATTTATGTATGTCTAATGTACAATGTGTTTTAACAGCTGTGTTTTGGTTTATGAGAAGCACATATGTTGAGCCGATCAATGGCGATAAAACAGAGCCGTGATCACTGAGAGTTGAGATTCAGGTTTGGTTGTCGACCCCTCTGCGCCTTTGCATGCAGGAATGTACGGAGCGACATGCTAGGGGAGCTGGGAAAGCAGCAGCAGCAGCCCAGACAGAGCTCTAGGTAACATGATCTCAGTGAAGCCAGGCCCAGCTGGTCGACCAGCCTCAGACACATGGGCCCCATAGATGTTAAGGCGGAACATAACACTTCTGCGAGCTGGCGCACGGACTGGCTGCACTTGAAGCAAAGTTATTTTCAGACCAAAATGCTTGGGCTCCATGTTGCTAATGAAGGACATGGGATTCACTTCCCATAAAACCATTTTCATAACATCTTTGTGTCCTTGTCCTTCCTGTGTGTAATGTATATTCTTCCTGGTGTAGATATTAACATAGTTCTTCATAAGCACTTGCATATCAAGTTATCAAATTTCACTTCATCACCAATTCAAATATGTCCTGGATAATTTGCAGCTAATCATCAACTTAACTGTTTATTGATTCTCACTTTTCCCCTCACTATGTTCAGGTTTGAAGGAGAAATGTGTGGACAGCTTGGTATTTGAAACCCTCATTCCCAAACCCATGATGCAACACTACATCAGTCTGCTACTCAAACACCGCCGTCTCATCCTGTCCGGACCAAGCGGGACGGGTAAGAGCTACCTCGCTTCCCGGCTGGCTGAGTACCTGGTGGACCGCAGTGCCCGTGAGGTCACCGATGGCATTGTGGTCACTTTCAACATGCACCGCCAGTCATGCAAGGTGACAGACACTGACAGACTTGAACAATAGTGGTATATTTAATTTATGTTGTCAGTTTCCTTTCATCATCCTCTGTCCCTCTCTCTCTGTCTCTGCTCAGGACCTGCAGCTTTATCTTTCCAACCTGGCCAATCAGATCGATCGAGAAACCAGCACATCAGAAATACCGCTGGTGGTCATTCTGGATGATATTCATGATCCTGCTTCCATTAGTGAACTTGTCAATGGTGCTCTCACATGCAAATATCACAAATGGTAATCTTCACATATGGAACAAAGTTTATAAAGTATATTGATGTAACATTTATTTCATTATTTATAACATATTAATAGCAGTGTTTAATGTATTTTTTTGTGTGTGATATTCCTCCCTTTAGCCCTTACGTTATTGGAACAAGCAATCAGCCAGTGAAGATGAGTGCAAACCATGGCTTGCATCTTAGCTTCAGGTTTGTTGAAGAAACTTGGGAGTGTGTTCTTCTTTCCTATATTTTCTTTGACTCGACGTGCTGTGGTCTTTGGATCGCTTCTTCCCTGATAAATTTAGATTAGATTTGAGGGTCAGGGTAGAGTAAACCAGTCAATACAATAAATGTGTGTGTAAACAGGTAAATGACAAAGTGGAAGCTAATGTGATAGTGCTTGATTTAATAAAGTTTGATTTTGATCAGTGCTGTAAGAACCAGTAATGACTTTACTTTGTTATGTCTAAGAATCAGCGAACAATAATGTAACTATACAATAACCTGGTTTTCTGAAACGGGACACCAGCAACTTTTAACTGCACAGAGAGGTCTTTCGTGCCATGCTACAAAAGGATTTTATTTGAAATGATTAAAGTAATGATTTGTAATGTAATGTAATAATACAGAATATGGCAGAATGCATCAGCAATTTTTGGTTGGATGATACTATCACATGGATGAGGGAGGAGGATATAGCCATTTGAAATACAACAGGATTTTTTCTTGTAAACACATTTGAATAAATGTTTTTGAACTGATCATATAATAGGTGCCAGTAACAGATTTTAATCCATTTGTCAACCAGTCCCTCCTTACAGCAATAACTAAAATAAAAAGTTATAGGTATAATGGACGCGCCTACTTCTCTGTGTTGTAATCTGACTATTTGCATGTACCTGTGGTTACTTTAGGACGGTGACCTTCTCCAACAATGTGGAACCAGCCAACGGCTTCCTAGTACGATATTTGCACAGGAAGCTGATGGAGTCAGAGGACGAGAGGAACCTGACCAATGAAGACCTGATCAAGGTGTTAGACTGGGTGCCCAAACTCTGGTATCACCTCCACACCTTCCTGGAAAAGCACAGCACATCAGACTTCCTCATTGGTACGAAACATTCAGCACAGGACAAGACTTGAGGGCTGAAGAAAGCTTGTTTGTGTTGTGGGGAGTATTGACAGCTTCATTTGTTTGAATGATGTTTTTCTGTGTGCCCTCATGGTAATTTTGTGCTCCTCCCTTGTGTCCTTAGGCCCATGCTTCTTCCTGTCATGTCCAGTCACAGTAGATGAGTTTCGATCATGGTTTATTGATCTTTGGAACCACTCTATTATTCCATACCTGCAGGAGGGTGCCAAGGATGGCATCAAGGTGAGAAGTGACAGAAAATCTAGAAAAGTATCTCCAGTACGCAGTAGATTCCTCCTCTTGAAGTGCTGCAGGTTTCCCTTTTACAGGAGATGATACGCTCTAATTTTACTGTCGTGGTATGTTGTGACACTTAAGGTTCACGGCCAGAAGGCGGTATGGGAGGACCCAGTAGAGTGGGTGAGGGGCACTCTGCCTTGGCCTTCTGCCCAGCAGGACCAGGCAAAGCTCTTCCACCTTCCACCCCCCAGCATCGGCTCCAGCAGCCCTGGTCAGCCCTGTGAGGAAAGGCCTAACAAGGAGACTCCACCCAGCTCCATGGAATCTGACCCACTGGTAAACATTTCACACATTTCATCATTATTCTTGTGAATGTTGTCAGAAATATAAGCTTTGCTAATTACTTCAAACTGAAATGACTCATTTAGGAGTAATGATTTCTCAATTCTTCTCTTCTTTGTTGTAGATGGCAATGCTTTTGAAACTTCAAGAGGCTGCCAATTACATTGAATCCCCAGACAAAGAAGACCCTAGCCTGCCTAAACTTTGAACACAAAGCTTACATTTAAACACTTAGCACTTCAGTTTTTCTTTTTTGTCCACTGCACTGAGACAGTGCACATTCAGGAACACATGAACCCTTAGAAAAAGGTTGTAGGGTGATTTAAACCATCATTGCCACAGTTGGTTAAAAGTGAAACTGGGTCACTACAGATCATTCTAATACACACAGTATTTTCAAAAACTGTTCACAAGTATTGGATGCTGAGCTACTCTCTGTTACTTTCCTATACATTTGACTGGATGCATTCATTCATTCATTCATTCATTTGAGTTCAGATCCTTTTACCCCAACCCCCCCAGCCCTCAGTGCTCTTAGGTTGGTGCTAATAGATCTTTGGAGCTCATCCTTTCAGCACTTAGACTTCAGGTGATTCCTGCAACAGCACATGCAGTACATCCTGTATTGTGCCCATGTGCTTCATGGGATATGGAGTACTTGTTACAGGAATAGCAGGAGCTATTCTCATTTAATGGTGACTCATTTTGGAAAAGAGTATGACAGCATGATAGTTGCTACTGTTTATTGCAAAGTTCTCTGGTACATATCGACTGTATAAGTCTTCAAAGGCCAAATCTTATACATATGCAATCCTGAACTTTACAACCATGAGCAGGTGAAACAGAGGAAATGCCTTAAGAACAAAGACGTCAAAGTCACTTCAACTTCAGCGGAGAATACCGGTGCTTTCATCGACAGCCAGAAATCAACCATTTCTTCAGTTTTATAAATCATTTAGTTCAATAACTCATCTTCATTTCCCAGAACAATAATTACACAGTTATTGTATTTTTTTTTTTATGTTATGGTTTATAATTTTGAAAATTAAACTTGCTGTCATACTCTTTTGCATACCACAAAACGTATTTATTAGGGATGTGAATTCATCAATTTGACGTACCTTTTTCTTCGGAGGACTTAATTTAGTTTTATTAACTGCTTCATGAAAAAGAAGCAGTGTCACCAATGTTGCTATATAAATATATACATATATATCAGGTATTAGATTCTGAATACACAGGGATAATATAACATAACAAACACCCTCTGACAGACAGATGGAGATGATGCTATTTGAATCCAATTCAGATCTTCTTAGTCTATACAGTTTATCTAGAGTTTGTTTCAAATCTTTCCCCATATGTTTAGAGTAGTTACTGTATATATTATGTACATACAACCAGGCTACATCACAGTTATTTTATCTACATTAGTTGGTGCAAATATCTATTATACTGAACCAAATACTGTACTTTAACCATGCATATTGACTGTCAAGTTAAAGGGTTTAAGTTTTTCACGATGAACATATAGAAAACATTTATAGAACAACCATGTAACAGTATCAGTCATCTAGTAGGTGCTTTTAAAGGAAGCCTTATCACAAAGCTCCACCGCAAAACACTTTTAACAATGGCTGAGCAGAGTGACTGTGAAGCTACCTATGCCCATTTCATTTGTTCATGCACTTCACAAACTGAATTAAAGATCTGCTTGCCATCATCATCCAGGCGCATATAGTGCTTTTTGGCAACTGTTGTAGTGTTGAATAAAGACTATGTAGAAGTTTGGGGTAGGTTAGCAAAGATTTGTGTGTCATAGATCAGTTGGACGCTAAAGAAATGTGAAACCGATGTGCCGGTTGATTTCTGGTATCTTTTTTACGACGTGTTGTTGATCAAGTGTTGAAGACATTACGTAGTACGAGGCAGTGAAGTCCTGTGAGACATTGTGTGGTGTATACGCCCATGTTGATGTTGTACTGTATTCATATTTGAGAACATTTTGGGTACACTACAAAGAAACCAAATTATGAAAAGTGGGATATTGGAAGACAGTGTAAGGTACTTTTGTGTAGATTTTTAGTAAAGAAGCCCTAATGGAGCGTAAGACAGAAACAGCCTATGGTTGTGCAAGTGGTGACAAAATAATTCATCTTTTCATCCCACACTGTGTCATTGTTTAGGTGCTCAGACTAAACCCTCCATGTACATAAACCCTGTAAATGAATGTCAGACCACTTCTATGACAGCTTAAAGCGAAAGTTTAACATTTTGAATGGTGTCTGAGCTGCTGATTGCTTCATTATTGCACTGTTTGCATAAGGCTGATAACTAAACAAAAACCTAATCTGCAGCTGTGATTGGCTGCCTGCAAACTAAAAAAAAAAGAATGAATAAATACATAACAGAGGAAAAAAATAACAAATGGCTGGTGAGTCTCACCCTGGCTATATGCTGTTTGTGAATTTTTTTCCATTATTGTAAATATTTTAGGTATAAAGCAGTATTGCCGACCCCACCCTGATCTGTTTCTGCAGGTTAACTAAAGCCATCAGCTCAAGCTTCTCATCTCATTCATTGGTTGTTGTGCCTGTTGCTCTGTAGTACTGTAGCTGTGTTTGTGTTTGCTTACTAGTGTATCAGGACTATGCAGCAACTTCTACTGGTGTTGGCGATCAGCAAATGTCTAAACTTCACAAGCAAACGTAATGTGTTTTCATCTGGTCTGTCTTTGAGTTCTTAATTCGGACCCAACTGCACCACAGGGTTTTAAGTGGAAGCTTACCTGAGCAGGTGATACTGAGCCTTAAACAGAGGAGGATCTGGTTGGCGTTGCATTGAAGACAGGGTTCATAGATGTAGTTCAAGAGATTCAGCTGTTTGGAAACTGTTGCATGTGTTTTGTCCTTATGAATGGCAAGAAAAGTGATTTGTAAATGGTCAAATGACGATAAATAAATAAATCGAATCAAATTATGAAATGGTTGGAAAGATTCAAGCTCTTCACTGTTTGCCTAGTTGATTTTAGGTAGAATGAAACCAGATAAATTGGGATATCTTAGGCCAATACAGGTTGCTGAATAGTCATATTTTTGCAAAGCTTGTTGTGGACTAAATCAAGATTTCGAAAAAAAAAAAAAAAAAAGTTATGCGATATCTAATGTCACTGATGTGCAAATGTTAAGGGTTTCTAAGTGTTGTAAATGCATGTAAACTTGCTGTGTGATGAGGAAAAAATGTTAACATTGACGTATTGTTTAGGAAAATCATTCTAGATAATGTTTTCCTTTTTAATACTCAGATATTTGATATTTCTTTTTTTTCTAAAGAATCCTTTGTAAAACTTAATTTCTCTATTTTGTACAGGACATCATTGTAAAGACTGTAAATAGGGTCAGCATTCTGGATGCGGCAACAATCATTGAAGAGGGGAAAAAATGATTGAGGGAAAGGTATATTTCAACAGAGTTGGGTCCAATACATGGATAAGGCATGCTTCTGAAAGCTTTCATCCACCTATCACTGTTTGTTGGAATCAATAAAATACATGTTATATTTATTCTGGTGCTTCTTCTGTGTCAATTTGCCAGCATCCACCCTATTAATAGGAACTGCTACACTCCTCTAGTAGTGCATAGGCTTTAAATAATCATGAGTCACATCAATTTTGTATAGGTTTTCCAAAATTGATAACACTCCCGACTTAATAAAGAATGAAATGAAAATAATGATTGTATTAGCCCAGGGTAATGTTTTAACTATAAAATAACCATTAAATGTGCGAAAGCCAAGTTACGGTTAAGTATCATCAACATTAAGAAAAGCCTGATTAAAAACACACCCATTAATTTACTATTGCATCATATATTTATGTTTTTATTTAATTAGACCATATTTCATGCAATAAAAGAGGCATTGATGTACAATGTGTGTTGATGAGAGGGACACATGGATATGGTGCTCTGAGTCATACATGGTGCCCAGTATCTATTACATGTAATTTGCTGTGGGCGGTGCTTGACCCTGCCCTGCTCTATAAAAGCCTTGCTCCCCCGCAGGAATGATGGCATTGGATACAGTGTTAAGGACTTAACCGCGTTGGGAATTAGCTGCAACCTCCAACATGCCGTCCAAGCCTGCCCCAATCAAGAAGGCGGCTAAGAAAGAACCAGCCAAGAAGGAGGAGAAGGCCGCGGAGCCC
>OMNW01034860.1:45756-68022 GCA_900303245.1 Selene dorsalis | reverse complement strand
GGGGGGGGGGTCATGGCGAATCCTTCACCAGATTCACTGTTCTCCTGATATTTGGGTGTTTGATGCGCGCTGCCTTGAATGAGCAGATACTCCCAGGAGTCTGAGATGCTCTCATCTCTCATGATGTGATATTCCACATTATCTCAGCGCACTCATTCTCACTGGTTGTTTTCTCCTTGTGTCTTCATTTCTTGTAGTTGTGTGGTTCCAGCTCAGGCCTTTTTACAGGCTTTGCTGATTATGAGCCAGATAATTTGCCTCAGCCCATTAGGATGCCTTTATCAGGGCTGCCAAGACAATCACAGGCTCAATTATGGGTATAGTTCAAGCATTTCCCCCGGCGTCTAGTCCAACTGGATGCTTTTAATGCCATTGTTGCCTCACACACACACACACACACACACACACTCTGAGAGATACAGTGAATGAATGGACCCTGCTTGTCAAAAATTCTGATTGTAGTTGTGTTTAATTGGCAGAGCTTTTAGTTCTGTTGTCCCTGTAATTGAGTCTGTACAATAGTACTCTTATTTGTTTGAATTAAAGATAAGAGAGGTGCTATCACTGAGCTTGTTTCCTGATGACTTAGATCCAGATGTTGAATCTGTCATCAGGTTAAAGTACACAGAAAAGGGCCAAGGTGTAAAAAGTGTATCTTACTTTTAAGAGGTCAACACAGCACTCACATGTGATCATAGGAGAGAGAATGTCATGAACAAGTGTCTGGAATTACCATGATTACCTTCATTTGACTGTTAGAGCAGTTCTCTGTGTGTCATTACAACTGGCTGGAGTTATGAAGGTTATAATGTGTCATGTGACCCAGGACTTCAGATTCTTCCTTCAAACACTGTTGTCACTTTGGTGATAATAATAATAGACCGTTATATTTTTTTAATATAAAGTATTATAAATACATTATAATGTCTTATGCATGTGCTCCTAATGCATCATAAACTTGACCTTCCTAGAAAGTGTTACCAAAGGAGTTTTTGTAAATTTCTGTATCTGGTGGTGTTGAACTCAGTCAGGAGGTCACCATCTCTAAGGGGTTAGGGTTAGTTTTATTTGAAGGCCCTCGCCCCGGGCGACATTACCCAATTCCAAATGTATTGGGTAAACATGTAAACTTTTATCAGTAAGAACAAATCAAATAAAAATACATGCTAAAATAAATAAATCTGAGTCAAAAAGAGTCATCAGTTTTCAAGAAAAATAATTTCAGCAAAAGATGTTTTTGTTTAAAAAAAGTAACTTCAACCTGAGTGTCCTACAGAAAACTATGAACAGCCTCTTTCAACAATGGAACAAGCACATCTAGACAGCATCATCCTCTCTTCTGTCTCATGAGCAGCAGCTCAGGTGTTTATGCCACAAAGTTTTACAGTTTTATTTCAACAGCATACCCACCTTCAAGTGAAGAACAAGCCTCTTCTTGCTTTGACTTTTATGTTTTCTTTTGCTTGCCCCCGATTCATACTGATGTTTGGAGGCCTTCTCTCCATTTATTGGTCAGATGCTGCTTGCTGTCAATCACTGCAGCAACGCATGTGGTGTCAGATTACTCGTCTCTTTTTTTTTTCTCTCTCCTTCCTCGGGCTGACTTGGTGCACTATGGGCGCCTATGATGCACATCCGTGGCGCATTTGCAGCAACTGTGTCCCCTCGCGCAAAATGGGGCCCCCCCATGACTCTTGGGGCCCTACGCACAGCGCGTGTTCTGCTTGTGGAGAGGGGCAGGTCTGCCATCTCTCCACAGTGCCACTCATGGCAGCAGCACCAGAAGGGAACGATGTGTTTCATTCGCGCGGTTTCAGCAGTATCTGTCAGGCTATCTGAGCTACTCCACTGTTAAGTGGGTGGTGAGTGGTGGATGTGCAAGCGGGACCCCACAGAGATAAAATATTGATTGTTGTGAACATTTCATCCATAGGCAGTGTGTGCCAGCACATGTTTGCAATGTCTGTTCCTCACCGCCGCTTTCCAGCGGCTCTGTAACATCACGTAGTTTCCATGTGTGTGTGATTGGCTGTGTTGATGGCTCCGGAGCTCCTCCAGGAAAAGCTTCAGTTCAGTGCCACAGAAAATGTCTTCTGGCACCATCAGGCTGTGGTTTTCTTTCAGCTTTCCTGCCTTTCACTCATTTAAAGGAAACTGTAATCACTTCCAGTTCTGCTCTCAATCACTGGGAGGAGATGGAGACATTTGTCACATGTAATATCTTTGCAGTCACCATAACAACAAGTGCAGAAAGTGCTCCTTTTTACCCAATTTTACTATCACTGTCGATGGATGACTTATCTGTACTCTCACATGGATTTTTTTTTTCAGCTCTACAGTATAAATGTGTTTGTTTGTTTTTTTTTCATTATTGGGCACCAAAAGCAGATTCAGTCAAAGTGGTTGGTGTCAGCTTTCCCAGCAAGAAAAGCAATTAAGAGCTTAAAGGGAAAACAATATGTGCTAAAAATAACCTGCTTATGAAATCTGAGAAACACACACCTCCTCCATTATTTCTTATTTTAATCACATTCGTATGCGACTTGCTTTTAAACCTCGCTTGTCACATTTTCAAAATGTACAAGAAGTCAACAGTATGAGGAGTTATTTCTGGACATGGTGCCTCAGGCCAGGGTTATAGGAAAGATGCTCTGACATCTCTGCCTGAGCTCAACCAATTGTGTGTCACGAGAAACTTGATGCCTCCTCACCATTCGCTACCATAGAAACCCCAATGAATATTTGATGGCCCTGGTTCCAGGGTATGGAGAACATGGAACATGTCAGAATCTCTTTTATGGCTTTAAGTTTGTTTACAAGCCTCATTATTATTATTGAATGGGGAGCAAACAGAGGCCATTAGTAAATGATTTTACCCCCAGGCTACGGTCACATGCGGCGCTGCAATAAAATGAGATCATATATGATGAAATTCTGTTTCTAATTACAAATGAATAGGGAGGAAAGGGAAACAAAACACTCTTTTGTTTCTGATGAATTTCATTTTTTTAGGGCTTTACAGGAGCAGTTGTAATTAACTGAGCAGCTAAGAAATTAAAGGGGATTACCTTCATGTGGTAAGCCTTTTCAGAAAAAAAAAAAAAAAAAAAAAACAACAGCTCGGTGCAAATTTTCAGTCAAACACAAAAATAAATGAGAGGGCTGCATTTAAAATACATGGACAACACCAACATTTGACTCCACAGATGCTACATTTCTGTAAAGAAACCTGCTGTTTGCTTTGGAAAGAAATTAGCGTGAATATCACAAACTGTGTGTGTGTCCCAGCTTTTAAAAACCCTTATAAATACAGTCAGGTCTGGCTGAAGCGTTAATATACTGTAGCTTTGGATTGATACATTCCTCTCTGCCTGACAGAGCTCTAATTCTGACAGGATCCTACTGAGTCATTTCATTTTCTGCTCCGGCACTAAAAGTCTCAGTGGAAGCTGCTCTTAGAGAAGTCCCGCTATGAAACTGTATTCGTTGACCATGGATTTCATAGTGCCGTTGAAAAGGGTAGACAGTTTGACAAACAGTCTAAATGTCAGCAGAGCAGCCTTGGAGAATCTCAGCTATTGTTTTTCAGAAGGTTACCGTCTGGCTGGTTTAATTATCTGTGACAAATTTTTTTATTGCTCCTCCAAAAAACTATAAGGGTTACTTGTCATCCTTAAAATTGGAGAAAGCGGAAGAAGGAGGTTTGACAGACGGCTGTGAGATGGAGCTCAGTAATTTAGGACGTAGATATCAGATCTCATTTTTAATGGAGATGTTTTTTTTTTACCCTGTTTCCATCAAACAGTTTTTCTCCTTCCTTCCCTGAACACAACTGGGTCTGATTTTAACTAGTCTATAAATAAAGTTGTCAGTAGCCTCCATGACACAATCCAGTGGTTTCCCAACAGAGGTTTTGGAGCTCAGAATCAGCTGCTCTGCTGTTGCCATCTTGGCAGTATGTTGTAATCATACCCTCACCCCCCTCTGTCAGTCAAATAAGCCACACCCTCAAATGTGCATAACTTTAAGCCATATTCAAATTTAAACAGAATATTAACTTCAGAGACCAAATCTGTTTTTCTGTACCAGTCTAAAAACATAAACATATATTTCTGCTTGATTGGCTCAGTTAAGGTGTCTTGTGTGAAACTGCACCATCCACATCAGTGTCAGCCTGTTGCTGGAAGCTTCCCACTCACCACAGTTCTGATGCCAGAACAGGTGCTACCATTAGTGCGAGTGTGTTTTTTTTTTATTTTTTTGTTCCCAGCCTGGCATTATGTAAATAGCCCCATTGATTATAGCTCCTCAGCTGTCAATTTGATTAAAAGCAAAGTGGTGCACCTCGTGATAGGAGTCGCTGTGTCAACTTAATGGAGTGTTGCTAAATAAACAGTCACCTGACCCAATCAAGAGGGGAGCTCTCGTAGCTGCTTATGCTGCAGTAGAGCACTGGGTGACTATCAGACAAGAGGTGCCCTGACTTTTTTTTTTTGACATTAGATTAAACAGGTTGATTTTTTAAAATGATCTCTGCAAGAGAAAATTGATTTCTTGTAACAGCAGCAATTAGTCGCACTGCAAATAAATTTTACTGAGAGTAAGAATGAAGTAATCAGTTCTCTACTTAAAACCACCTTGTAATATATCGCTATACATAAAGCATTGTGATACGACAGCAGTATAATATATTCAGACAAATTTAACAAGACCTGGAAATATTTACATAAAAAAAGCAGCAGGAGACAGAAATATATGCACTGCTTAAATATATCCTGGGCCTGTCTGACAAATGTTATGGTAATGACAAATATTTTTAAATAATGTCAGGTGATCGATAAAAAAAGCAGCATCTAGTACCGGTAATGAACCTGCATTTATTATAAGCCATATAAGCATCTGAGGCCAGGGCTTTGATTTTTCTGTATTGTCTGCCCACTGAGTGCTGTAACCAAGCAGTGAGATGGAAAACAGAAAGCCTGAATGCGGACTTTGCACCCAGCCACCCCCTTACCTCCTCCCCCTCCTCCCACAGCCATCAAGTCCGCCACCAGGAACCCATCTCAATGGAATACAAATTCACCCATGAATGGAAAGACAAATGTTTAGCCTAGGAGAGCGATGGAAAGAGAAGGGTGGGGGCCTTGCTGTAAAAAGGCACAGAGATAATTTAATAAGACAGCACTTCTGAACCGACTCACACTGTTGAATTTTTTTTCCCCCCCTTCCTCCTACCCTGCACACACACACAGATGGACATTTGAAGCAGTCACAGGTGGTGGCTTTTCAACACACACAGGGGACGCCTCATGGAATAATATGCCTTTAAGCTTTTGTCAGGTGCCCAATTGCCATGAGTGCTGCAGGTTTGACAAATGGTGCTGCCAAGCAGTCCAGATCCACCTAACGCTGAAGTCCTGTTGTGGTGATGATGATTGCTGACCTGAGAGAGAGAGGAGGGAAGGGAGGGAGGATGGGGATGAATACGTGCATGGCTGAAATGAGAGAGAAGTGTTCAGACTGCACCTGTGACTGGTGATATGTCACATCTGTGAGCATACATCAACTGCAGGCTCTTCTGCAGTTATCTGCACAGCAGTGATAGGGCCTGTGGGAGATGAGAGTAAGCCTCCTTAAAGCCCAACTTAATGTAGGATGATGTCAGTCCAGTCTGCTACTGAGCCCAGGAAGCACACATATCTGTCTTGTTTGCTTTGCACCTTTTTTTTTTTTTTTAATTTCTCTAACTATCTAATTTATGAAAGCTAGAAGAGTTTAGAGGATGGGTAGGTGGATTGAATTTGTATTTTGTAATTTCTTGTGTTTCCTTTGGTCACTAATTTTCTAGAATTAACAAAAGGTCTTAGGTAGCTTGTTGATTGTTACTGATCTATTGTGGATGCTGAAAGCAAAAGTGTTTCCAAATATCCAAATACAGTGTGACTCAAGTGATTTAAGGTGGCGTTACAAGCTGTATTTTCAGGCTCTCTCCTTCCTTTCCACTTGTTTTCAAAATCTGCTTCACTACAGGCTGTAGCGATACACTAATCGCACGATACGATACGATATTCAACTCACGATAGGATATATATCACAATATTCAGCCAATGATACGATTCGATACAATTCGATACAAAGATTTTAAAGGGACAGTGTGATTTTGGTGACATCTTGTGAGTGTTCCATTGACTTGGATTGAATTAATTGAACTGAAAGCATCATTTACACAATATATGGCTTTGACTGGACAGAAAGTCTACAGCTTGCAAATGCTGGACAAAATTAATCAAAGATGTGGTGAGAAAATTAGTTTCATTTATTGAAACAGTGCAAACTGTAGCTTACAAGCCTTTGAAAAGTAAGTCAAGTGCAGTTTACAATGAACAGTGGAGAGTTAAAAACGTGCAGCTGTGTGTGTGTTCATCCATCTCTCCTATCTGTTTAGATACTGACAATATAAGCGCACACACATCATCGCATTTGTCAATCACGGTGTTTTATTTTGAAAATCGTTTCATCATGAAAATTGACCGGATTCTGTGTTTGTTTCCTTGTTTGACTTCCTGCCCGGGTGCGGCTCGCGCACAAAAAAGACCAGACACCAAAACGACCACTGCAGGGCGCAAGCTGCTGGTGTGAACAACACAATCTGTTAACATCTGTACCGAAAGGAAACCGGCTCCGAGTTTGATTGTTTGATTGGTCTTTTCAGCTGATAAAAGAGCTGCTGTTTCTGAATAGATCTCTGCATTTTCTGCAATATGAAAATTCTTATTTGCAGAGCAAGTCGATGTTTTCGGGACAGGCAGCCATTAAAAAGTGCTGTATTATGATAAAAAAAAAATGATGAGAAGATGTTTTGTGTGAGTGCAGTTTAAACCTGTCCATACTGCTTCGAAGCTCAAAGGAAACTGTTAATAGTATACAACATAGGCTGCTGTGCACACCCATGTTTTATCCTACATGTCTTCAGACAATTCTATATTGTGAGCCCTGATTGGCTGGTGACTTGTGCTGGGAGAACCCACTGTTTGCTGAGTGTCAGTTGCAATACGCTCTAGAGAAGCGGCTCGTATTAATGGGGAAATGTTTTTTTAATACCCCTGCCAGTTGCTTTGTCAGGCTGTCAACCTGACAATCATAACATTTCTCTGCAACACAAGAAACAGCAGGAGCAGTTAGATGCCAAGATTTGTTTTCTTTTCCGGCTACAAGTTTCATTCGACTTGCTGCTAATTCAGACAGACAGCTTAGCCTCTAATGTGCATGTATTGGCTCTACACATGCTTGTCGATCCGGCTACAGGAAATGCAGAGTCATTATCCCAGGAATTACGTTCAAACTGGACAATTATGCACATCGGGTTTTATTTTAAAAAACCCACGTCTGTATGCAGGAAGCAGTGTGTCTTGTCTATGATAACGTAAGTAAGGTGCTTCTTTTACAGCCATGGATGAGCTTTGCCTCAGTCAGCTTTTGCCTTTATATTCAACATGAGGATAATCTTTCTCAAACCTCAACCATACAGTTCATTTCCTACGACTACAGCCGATATTGGACATAGTCTGGTGAGAATAATGAGGGTTCTCCTTCTTCTGTCGGGAGATGGTGCATGTTCTAGTGCAGATTCTTTCAGGTGGTACTTTTATAAATGGGAACCATGTAGGAAACTGGGATGTAATTCTTTTTGGCAGAGAAGCTAAAGTTGAAAAGAGCTATTTGTAAGCTTCTCTATTGTTACATAGCTAGTTTTAGCAATAACAACTGTTTACTTAGACCTAACAGTCTAAAAGAAACAATGTAAAGTCAGAGGTGTAATGTAACTGCCCTGGCTCCGAGTAGGGTTGGGGACCGAGAACCGGTTCCAAATAGGAACTGGTTCCTAACATCTGGTTCCGGAACCATTTCTGGACCCAGAAGCAAACTTATCCTTTACTGTCATGTCTGGCCTTCTCATATTTATGTGTCCAGGCCTCCTCAAGGCCTAGTGAGCGTGTGTTCTCTACTGAGAACAATGGCGTTGAGGCTAAGTTTGAAGTTACAGTTCAGTAATCGTGGCAGAGATGGATGTTTGCGAAGCCATTCATTCCGTTGTGGCAACGCTGGTTTGAAGATTTAAAGCCAGAGCAACAGCATTGTTGAAGAAGTTTTATTGACAGGCTAATGCGCAGCAGCTTCATTGCATTCCGACCGGTTCCATGATGTACATCATGACACCAAATGTTAGCGATTGGGTAAAGGCAAAGCCAATTTTACACTTCAACAGATTATCCACCTACCAGGAAGTGAATGTTTTACAGTGTGGAGGGGCCAAGAATGCAAGAGAGTGGTTAGGACCAGGCTATGATGCAACAGCAACAACAGCAATACCTCGTCTGGATCACATGCTTTCTTCTGGTGAAGTTAGCATGCTAGCAGCTAGCCCCAGCCTACAATTACCACCACCTGCTCCTGACATGAAAACTTACAAACAAAACAATCAGGCCCGACTTAAATCATTTAGTAATTTAGATGTTGAAGTACTTCCTCAGGAGAGATGCTAATGTGGTTCCACGTGTGGTTTAGTGTGGGCCTGAGTTTAGTGGCCCTGCGGAGGCCTCAGGGAGCAGGAGGACTGCAGGAAAGAAATTTACACCCAAAGACTTGTTTGTCTCCATTTTCTCCAGTCCATAAACACAAACACACATTACCATCTCACACCCTTTCTCACCACCCACCCACTGGAGTGCAGATAGGCCTAAATTTGTAGCGGGTGCTGTCCATTTAGCTGAGTGATGGGTGCTAGGAGGAGCACTGGATAGGCAGGAGCTGATTTATTTGCTTGTTTTTCAGCTCTGTTGGCCAGGCTCTGCCAGTCAGCCGCCCTAAAGGTCTCCTATTGAAGGCAGTAGAAAGCCAGAGCTAGATGGGAGGACGACACACACCTTTTTCAGGGAGGCTCGCTCTGTCTCCAGCGCCGGTGCTTGTGATTTACAGAGGCAGTGCTGACTCAGACGGGCTAAGTTGAATGTGTGGACGGAGACAAAGATACTCAAGCGCTGTGATAAGAGTGTAGTGATGAGGTGGCATCGCCCTCAGTCTTAAAACGATTCTCTCTCTCAGGGAGCCTAATGAGATTATCTGTAAGGAACTGTCTGTTTTTTGTTTTTTTGTTGTTGGTGTTGTTTTTTTTACCAGTTAATTAAGCCATAATGAGCATGGACATTATTCTCTACACATTGTCCCATGCATGATTATCATAACACAGGACTGTTTCAAATTATCATTAGCACGTTTTTGACCAGATCAGGGGAGCAAGCATGAAAGGATGATTTGTTCTACTTTGGCTGGAATCACCATTTTTATCCCGTCACCCTGCTGGCTTTAATGTGGAAATGAGAGCAAAGAGTACGGCGACCCGCTCAGTGATTGCCCATCCAGCCTTCCTTTTTCACTCTGGCCCTGTGTGGATCTGGAGTTAGCACATTTAACAGGCTTGGAGCGTCTGTTTATGGGGCATTTATCATGGCTACAGAACAATCTAGGCTGTCAGTGCATCAGTTTGGGTGAGCCGTGGAGATAAATCAAAACTCCTCCGGGCTGCCTCACCACACACTTGCCCCTTCATTGGGACTGGTGGGATGGGAGGGAGAGGGAAAGAGTTTAGATGGTGGGTAGATCTTTTTTGTAGCAGTGATAAATATTCAAAATAAAGCATTTGGCCTGTGTTTTTATGCAAAGATTGAGTATGCACTGAGTAGTTTTATTGTATGCTTCTGTGCACAGCCTGATGCTGTACTTCATACCAGTCTAAACTTCTCATATGTTTAGTTTACTATGGTTTTATTTAGTACATTTACCGTATTATACTGTATAGGATAAGCATCCATTTAGTTACCCTGTTCAAACTAAGAACCAACGCTTTTTTTTTCCAACCATTTTCTCAATGTATTTTCAGCCAAACTCTTTCCCCACTCACTGTTTTCTATCAAATAAAACGACCTCCTTCATTGATTTCTTTAGAGGAAACAAGAGTATCCCCAACGGCTGCCTTTTCATCCCTGAAAGACAGATTACCTGACATTTCTAAATGCAACCAAGTCCAGCCTCTGTTTTCATTGTGCGAATGTCTCGAGCACCTCGCCACATTATTTCAAGTACTGCTGAGAGAAGGAGTATTGTGACACAGCTGTTTTACCTGCTGCAGCACAGAGAAATGAGCGCTGCCATGTTAATGTGTGGCTCTGCACCAGCAATCCTCAGCTGGGAAAAAACACTGCAAATCACACATGGACATATTATTGAGGTTCTTTGAGGTTTAGGAAGATCTCTGACAAACGAGAGGCATTGTAATTTGAATTTGATGATGACTTTATTATATTAAATCAAACAGAGCTAGGTTGTTAAGGAACTATTTTTTAAATCATTGTTACATACCCAACATGAGCAGAAAGTCCTGTATCAAACTTAATCCCTTTTCTCTCCAGTTGGTTAGATACAACAGCAACATTAATTCTTCAGCTAGCTACTGTCCTGAAGATATAAAGCCGCTCAGAAGATGGATTATAATCCTTTGTGTTGTAAATGCAACGACAGCCAAATTTCTTCCCAAGCCACAATCACCACCATCCACTACTGGCAATAAACCATGTCCAGTGGCCCACAAAAATACCAAGTAAGCCATTTAAAGTGCTAATCAGTGGGTCAGGTTAAAGCCTGCAAAGCACCTGTAACAGACTGCACACAGCATAATTTGGCTTATGTGTTATCTATTGTAAGTTGTAATTTATGGTCTGGTGGTTTGGACTTTCTATTGCACCTACTTTTTAACAAAGAATTCCATTATAGTCAGCTGGTCAAGGATGATATAACTTTATACAAGTTTGTGACATGTTTTGTAGATATTAATCTTTACTGGTAGCACAAACAGTTCTTTTAACACAAGTCAGTGGAAGGTGATGGCAATGGTGGGGTTCACAAAATGTAATGAGCTCTGTTTGTGTTGCATTTGTTTGGTCTTTAGAATGTCAGAAAATACCTTGTTTTGTCCAATGGTTTTAAAATCCATAGTTTTTTTTACAGCTCCATATTTGGCCTTTTAGCTGAGTAGTAATTGATTATCAGAAATTGTTACTGATTATACTTCCGTTGAATCAGAAAAGGGTTAGGGTTGTACAGGTTGGGTTGAGTCATCTTACTCCCAGGCATGGTGGTATTAATGTCAAGAACTTTTGTCAGATCGGTAAAACTCAAAAAAGCTTCTGCACTTGTTCATCTGAACATTTCTCCTGTGCATGTCCCCCCCTGTTATGTTCCTTCTGCTCACCAAGCAGAACTGACCTGTCAAACTACAATGCTGCTGTTTAGTGTTTGTGTCATTCCCTTTTCCACACTGACCTGCACAACAACAGCAGCACACATCAAACTCTTATGTTTGTTGTACCATCCTTATACCATTCCTGTAACATTCCCGCAGGAGTCTAAAATACAAATTATTAAGTAGGATGCATCCCTAACATATTTGAAAATACTATTGTCAGGAATGCAAAACACGTACAATACACCATATCAGAGCAGCTAATTGTGCATGGGTCTAACCTCTCTGCCTGGACCAGTCCTATGTGGCTGCTAAACAACCCAGTTTTACTCTTTTACTCGTTCAAGGACCAGCAGCGGATGATACCAATCGACCACTCTCAAAATACAGGTGAAAAAGATGTTTCAGTGTTATCTTTATTATGAAGGAATGACACAGTAAAGCCTTGATGAAGACACTGTTATAAAGTAAAATGTAATACATCTTTACTAGGGATGTCCGGATCAGGTCCGAGTCCGAGTCATATGATTTTGAGTATCTGCCGATAACGAGTCCCGATCCAATACTTCTATAATACATTAGAAAAATGAAGAAGAGCGAAGAAACAAATCCAGGATGTCCCTTATTTTTTATTTTATTCACCTTATTTTATCATTGCTGCCATGTTCTGCTTCACTTTACGGCATTCAACCAATAGTTGTGTGTTGATTCTGTGTTGAGAAGGTCTGACTCTGTACCACCACATAACGGTAGTAAATACTAAGCTGTTATTTTTCCCATTTGTTTTGAAATATTATAGATCTGATAAAAAAAATAATGAGAATAAATATACATATATAGGGCTGCAGCTGTAATTATTTTTGTAATCGATTATTCTATCAATTATTTCATCGATTAGTAATCTAGTACAGTGTTTTGCCTTATTAAATTGCTATATTAAAAGGATGTGTTTGCAAATGTACAATCAATAATTGTGATGCACTGATATGCTTACTAAATATATCTGTATAATATTTGTGCATCTTAATGTCAGTGACGTCATAACCAGCCGTCAATATCGACTCACGTTCTTAACTAGTCGTTACAAATAATCCTCCAAGTTGCATTCACAGTGAATGCAACTTGGAGTGGTCCAACACCTCTGATATCGTCTCTCTTTCCTTATTCTCTGTCTCTTTTTAGAGAGTCTGAACAATGCTGTGTCAGTAATAAAAGTCCATGTGAAACACAAGAGGTGTATGCCATATATTGCGAGTGTATTTAATTAAACGAAGCTTCGATTCACCTCCATCGGTTTTTGTAATTACTTCTGAATTACTCGATTACTCGTTTCAGCCATATACATATACACACTTCCCACCCCTGATCAGGATGTAATGTCCGATTCCGATCGAGCATAAAACCACATGATCAGCCCCGATTTCCGATCACGTGATCGGATTGGGACATCCCTAATCTTTACTATTGTATGTGCTGCCAGAAATGCGATAACAGAAGAGCTCATCAGTACAACTGACGAGCTAGCATCGCTTCTAAAACACTATGAAACAAAGGAACTTGTTAAAATATCTCCCACATTTGAATTCTTGAATAATCTAAAATCGAAAAGCCAATCTTTCACCAACACGTCCGTGAAATCTGTACAAGGATTTACAAGTCAACAAGCCATCTGTTGCCACTGTGGCATCTGAGACGATTCATCTCAAAGTCTGACAGACTGGGACCACTTTTTCCTCAGAGTTGAAATGATCTCAGATCACTCCTTGTTGTATAGTGATAACAGTGGCAGTCCTTCAGGAGTGATCTGAGCAGAAACACACCTGACCTTTGGCGTGGTCCTCAGTAATCATGTTGAGCTCAGGATCTGCCATGCAGAGGGAGTGCCAGTCCACGAGGATTCCCTCTAGGTTTGAGTCATAATATTTGAACGTCTGCAGAGCCTGCCCGTCTTTTTGACGATGGTGGGACGTGACATAGCCCCTCAGAGGGAGAAATCACTCTACTGCGCTCATCTGTCGCTATTGATCCTCCTCAAGGATGCTTTGGTGCCACAGACTCATAATCAGATCTTTTCCCACATGAGCGGAACTGCTCTTGTGCAGTGCGCAGACTCTTTCTTACAGTCTGTTTATGTCTGCCACAGAGAAATTGAAGAGGGGAAGTATAGAAATTTTTTCTGTCTGTTTCTTCATTTGGCCATCCATCATCTGGAATAAAAAGGCCTAGCCCACTGGGTTATAGATAAACTTGGGTGGATAGGGTTTCTCAAGACTGTGTCACAACAATCTCGAAATCACATTCTTATGCCTAAGGGGGAAGATGCAGTTACTGGTTAGAGTAAGTGAAGCTGTTTATGACTGGCCAAGAGGGAACTTATTATTCATCTTACACTGTATGTTGTCTCTCATAGTAATCAGCTGTTCACCTTAACCATTATATGGAATTATTGCATTATTGCTCAGAATTGCTTTGCCAGCGTATCTGAAGACCCACTGCTGACATGCTATTATTCTTGTTCCATGCAGCAGCTGAGAAGACGTAGCAGGTGATCCATCATGTTTGACTGTGGTCCATCAGATGTTAGCCAGCTAGGGGTTCACAGGAACAGCAGCCCGCTGACAGGTCTGTGTCAACCCTGTGGGCAAACTGATACTTTTTTTTTTTTTAGTATTCAATGGACTGATGCTGCTCACGCTACTGACAGGCCTCTGGCCCTGAAACATACCGGCCAAAACTGTAGCAGGAACACACACTGAGAACATCCGAGTGTGCAATGTTATCCTGTCATTCCCTGGAATACAAAGTGAACCTTCCAGAGCAGGAGGGGTACCTGCACGGGGGCTTGCTGTAACAATAATAAGTGACCGTGTGACAGCATATATAGGGAGATTTAGAGGGCCACAGAGCACCACTGCAGCATCCTGGTAAGCACTGGAGATGTATTTGGGGAAACATTAGACAAGAATACATTTTCACATAATCTTTTTTTTTTGTTTTTTTACCCTGACTTTATTTTTGCACTCTTACTCTGTCTCTTTCTCTCATGCACACCCACACACAAAATAATTTGACAACTGAGCTTTAAAAACTGGCATCATCGCATCTCATGCTGATGCTAATAATGACTGGGGTCAGCTGGAGTATGCCTGCTAGAACAAGCATTTTCATACAATAAAAGCTATGCAGCACATGAGATCAATTGAAATATCATTAGGAAGCATAATTTATCAATCCAAACAATTAGCATGAATGTTCCTTTCCACACAAGTGACTGCTATCAATAGCTATTGCCCTAATTGTCACTCATTAGCAGTTTTCATAGCTGTCAGCAAGGTCGCATCACCAGATTCACAATAGAATATTAATGAGTCTAAATATCCCAGCAGGAAGCAGACAAATTGATTAAAGAGCTGAACAACTTAACATTTGGTTTCAGTTGAACTAACATAATTTAAAACAACTAACCAAGGCAGAACATGAATAATGGGCCCCATAGTGATATAATAATCCAGGAGGACAACAGCTCAGCCTTGACTTTGCTACTTTTTGAGTTTTAGCAAACACTTACGAGTCAGTCCACAGTAACTGACACAAGGAACAAGACCAAGAAAATGTTCCTGTGCGTGTTTTGGACTTCAGCTTCATTTGATGGTGATCTGTATAGATGTGTGTCTGCCCCTCTCTGATCATTCAGTACATGTTAAAGAGGAACTATGCAGGATTTTTCCTGTAGCTCTGCTAAATTTTTACCATAATTAAACAGCTTCAGAGTGACTGTGATGGTTCCATACATGATTTGTAACTTGTTGTAGGGAGGATGGAGGCTTTCTGTCTTCCACCTGGCGTCTCTTGGCTGAAAACCAACCTTGTAACATCAGTGCAGTACTTGGCCTCTGACCCAGTGTCCCAGCTTTCGTCTCTGTGCACCGCCACACAAAGGCACCCCGTCACCCGTAATCTTCTGTTTATGACGGATAAGACTACACACATATACACGTCGTAACATCATATATGTTATATAACGTTATCCACCGCTCCATGGATTGCTTTCTCGACAGCTTCATTGAAAACAAACGCACATGGTCCAGAGGAGGGTTAACAAAACAGAGGAAAAGTGACCAGACTTGCATGGTTCCTCTTTAAGGTACATATCAACTCGTCCACTACCCAAATACCTCTGCAATGAAAGTTAAAGTCAAAGCAGTTTAATGTAGATGAAATTTAATATTGGTCCTTCAAATATGTAGCATTTTTTTTCCCATATGACACAGGGTGCTAATGTGGGGTAAAGACTTAAGCCGCATTCGACACAATATAGTCTGATGTTTCTTTTAGTGTACGATTTGAATCATTTTTTAAATACACTATTTTGGATCAGTGGTTGTTTCCGTGTTCACTTACATACCAGCAACTTGTTACAGCCATCCTTAAATGTTTATCATTAAATGCCATTATACTTGAGATACCCAGCAAAGGATAGGTTGTCACTATTGAACAGTCACGTGTAAACTGATAATCAGTGAAAATCAGAGACAGAAAATGACAGGAAACATGTGGCTCCCCTGGCGCTATGTGTTTGGTTTCTAATATTTTGATGATATTTGATGGCAGTGATATAACACTCTGTTACCTAGATAAAATCCACTGTTGATAGGTCCTCCGTACACCATCTCTGTTCTCCATCTCTGACACAAAACGTTGACCACCGATCTTTTGTGTTGCCATACACTGATTATGAAGAAGCACTGACATTAAAATGAAAGATCATTAAAATGAAGTTTCTAGACAGCCTTGGAGGATAAAGGATAAATAATTGGTTCGTAGGCCTGGATGAATCAATCAACAGGACTCGTATCATTTGCCATAGTCACACATGGGAGCATCTATCCCCCTTCCCTCCCATTATGGAGACACAGCTGAACTGAATGGCACTGTGTATTGACAGCTTTGTGCAGATCTTCTTCCATTGCCATCACAACACTGATCACAAAGATTCAGCAGTGAAGGTTGGTGAAGATGGTGGAGTTACAACAAGAAAAGGCCCGAGCACCCTCACTTTGATTACTATTATCAATTTCTCAATTAATTGGGTGATTAATTTCTTCTGTGTCGCTTCTATGTCAGTGTCCTTTAGAACACACACAGCACATACCCATCACATGTTCTTGGTGGCAGATTCACTTTATGGTCTCCTCTTATCAAACAGGAGAGGCCTTTTGTTCTGCTCTTTTGTCTGGACCTGCCATTGTTCTTCCCACCTGGTATTTAAAGACAATCATGGCGCAGCAAGTAATTAGCTCCAGGGATCCCACTTGCTGGTCTATTTTCAATCCCAGCTTTGTCTGCAAACAGAACACTGCAGTCTTTTCCTCAGATGCAACGATCACAGGAGGAAGTAGCAACTACTTATAACAGGTGGCTGCTCTTTTAATGTTACAAAGATTAGACAGCTGGGAAGGCTTTCTGTTTGTTCTGCTGAATCACACCGTACCATTTTCACTGTTTTAGAAAAAGCACTGCTGCCAATAATGCTGCAAAATCCCTCTGGGTATTTCTATTGCTTTCCCACATCAAGAAATATCTAACACAGTAACTCTCAACCCAAAGAGTTCTGAGCTCTAACACTTGTACCTCGGTGCCTGCCAGCTGCATTGGATTCTACTGAGCTAGCACCTTTGGCATGGAGAGAAGAGAATGATAGCTGGGTTTTTGAGTCTCACTAACACCCTCCATTTGGTTTGCATTGTGTACAATATGAACTCAGCTTGTCTTCTGCAACTGCATTTGTTACAGCAGCGTCGATTCCCTCCATTATTAGAGTACAAAGCAAATCAGAGGCTGTCGAGGCTATTGTATAATATATATATATATATACCTTACAGTTAGTAATAGTAATATGTGCTTGCAAACCAGCAGCATTTTTTCTTTCTGTCTTTGCAACAGTCCGTCTGTATAATCTTATCATGTTAAAATGTTTGTCCATGAACATGTGCTGGACCCCAGGAAGATTAGTTGTCGCCAAGGTGTCAACTAATGGGGATCCATACAATAAACAGTGTCACCTGTGCAGTGTCACTATGATCCCATTATTGACAAAATAACAAGTTCAAAGGCCTTGTTGTGGATTTCTCAGCATTATGTAAGCCTTTCATACATTATAAAATGCAGCTCCTTGAGACTAAGTGAAAACTGATAGCAGTGATCCAACATGTCGTTATTTCTGTTTCTCTTTGAGAATTTCCTAACAACAAAAAGACTATAAATGTAGCCATGACAGCAGCTCTATGATCATGCATTAAGACACAGTGGCATGATTTCAGCATGTTAACAGGCTCATAATCATTTTGCTAATGTGATGATATTTAGCAGAGTATTATGGCATAATGTTTAACATCGTACATTAGCATGTTAGCCTGTTATATGCCAAATGTATAAGGTACATCAGAGGCGGATGACGGTGCTTTATGCAGAGTTAATGGCTCTCCAGAGTTATGGCACTTTATTGTGAAGGGACATGAATGACATTTTATGACAGTATAGGTCTGACATAGCTCTAATAGTTTTGGGGATGGATTCATCCACTAGAAGCCATGAAAGGCTTCAGCAATCTTTGCCAGCACATCCATCGGCCGAGAGTTGTCATTTAAATGATGCAAAACACGCAAGACATTTAAGCATTCACAGCTGACATGGCGTCGCCAAACAAATCAATTCAGCTCATCAACTGCCTCTGCAGCAGTTGTGATAGGCCTCGCAGCCATCCGAGCTCTGACTCGTCTACTGCGGAAAACAGCAGATACTGACCACGGCGTGAAAACCTCCAAAGCAAACATAAAATAAAAAAACATAATCTTAGATAAAGTTACAGGAAGATGGATGTTTATTTTTTATCCCAGGCAATCCCAGCTGACACTGGGTGAGGACAGAGTACACCCCGGACAGGTCACTATTCTATCACAGCACTGACATATAGACACAAACAAAACCTCACACTCATATTCACACCTGCAGGCACATTTAGAGATGCCAGTCAACCTAATGTGCATCTCTTTGCACTGTGGAAGAAGTCAGAGTATACACTCTGCCCACTGCCCGAACTGAGCGGCTGAGAGTTGTTGTATGTAAAGACAATGTGTGGGGAAAGTCAGCCTGCTGCAGCCCATCCATTTATCCAGTCCTCTCTCCCAGCGGGGCCAGTGTTGTACTAAATAATGGCGTATGCTCTCAAAGGTTAAGCAGTGAGTCAGAACCAGTGATGACAGGTTGACCAATGAGTCTCAGCCAGGCTGCCACAAAGCTCTGTACAGCAGATGAGACAATTTCACACACACACTAACACATACACACTGCCATTCCTACAGCTTGCTGGACATTACTGGATATTTTTGCACTGTTTCTTTAAACTCTGAATCTTTCCTCTGTAAGCCCTAAGACATTGATTTGTAAACATCTGATGAGTTATGATGCCACTGCAGTTATTAAATTACACCTGATGATATTTTCCACTTAAGTAACTTAGATTTCTTCTAATCTTAATGTTGAACTTTATGGAGAAATACTTCACTTGTTGGCTTTCAACCCCTATTCATTAATGAATAGAGGATGTTTTTTTCTTGCTCTGCATAAAAGTTCATGAAAGACTTTTTATGGTCTGTTCATGAGCATCCTTATGGTTCCGTGGACTTATATGAAAAACTGACTTATCCTTGTTCTATAGGAAAATACTCCTGTCCTGGATCTGATGTGAGAATATGGAGACTTTCTGTTGCAGAAAAGAACCACATGAGACAGGAGCTTCGATGGCCTTTTTCAGGGAAGAAACTGGGTCTTGTAATGTTTGAGTCCCAGTCTCAACTTTAACAGACACAATGGAGAAACTTGAAAAGGGGCTGATTAGGAGGAAAAGTCTCCTCGCCTGTGCAGTGCTTTTGTTATTGGAACTTTGTGGTAATTATGGATTAGCCAGGCAAACTTCACAGTGTTTCTAAAAACCTTTTTTTTTTTTTTCAGATTTCAGAGGCATAAAAACTAAAATATGCTGTCTGTACATGAAATGTCCAACATATTTGTGGAGTTACAATCCGGAAAAAAAAAATTTCAAGGTCAAGAATTACAGTATTTTATTTCAAACCATTCCTTAGTCCATCATAATTTAAATTGCAAGTCTCTCTACCACATGGATGAGCCGCGACCTGGCTTGGTTTGGAAGGGGACATTGGCAAGTAACATAGCAGCAACCAGGTGTAAACAGTTTAAATGAAAAAAAAAGATTTGTTCAGCGGAGATCATAAGGGTACAGAAGTGACAACAGGGCGAACTAAGGAAGGGAACAGGGCAAAACAAAGTGCTGATTAACAAAGAGCTGAAAAATGCTTGACCTCTACAGGGACAAATTCAAAGGGAAAGCAAAATACTCTGTTACCAAAAGAAAAGGATAACAAAAACAGCACTTCTGTCCCAACGCTTCTATTTACAAGATTCATTCAGAAATCACACAATTCAAAGACAGGCCAGGCCCAGTCCCCAGGTTACATACATACATGTAGTGTAACAGTTCGAGGATTTGGCAAGGAGAGCTGTTCAGCCGCCACGAGCCTTTTGCATTCCTTGGATATCACGTTGCAGTGTAGGCCGACAGAGACCGGATGGCCGCCGCACCGATGAGGCCTGGCCACCATGGAGGTCGGGACCCTCTTCCTGTTGCTCTGGCCAATCACGGGATCAATCGTCACACAAACACTTGGTAGGAGCGTAGCTGGCGGCTCTAACACAGCTAACTCTCATTGTCTGCTGGGTTGGTTAAAGGTGGGATTGGAGATGGATTTCTGGAGCATTTTTTACTGATTTGGTTGAAATCCTTTTATGCAACCAATTAATTTAATGCTTTTTCACAATAATGAAAAAAGTCAGTCACCTGTGGGACGTACAACCCAGGAAAAATCACCTTGAACACTACGTTCAAGGTGATTGGATCGTGATGTGTCAACCAAACTGCCAACCCTGTCCCTCCCTCCCTCCTCTGCGCTACCGCTCTTCGCGCACTAATCATGGGCCTTCTCAGTGTTGAACGAGTTACGACCGCAGAAAAGACAACGTCAGTAATCCAGTGTAGAACACTGACGTCCTGTAGGTGGAAGTGTAGCTCTAAGCTGGCTGCTGAGTGGTTTATGTTTTCTTTCACCTGAATGAGCCATGAGAAAAAGCTTGCGGAAAGTAAGTGATGCTGCCCGCTACACGCGACAGTATGGCGGAAAGATGCGTCGCTCTCGTTGGGATTACATGGAGCGAACTGTTATTGCTTAAAGAGCTTTATAATGTTTGTTGTGAAATCGCATACAGCCCTTCACCTTCACAAAGATGTGATTTTTGTTACAGTCATCATTCATGAGTTGAATAGACAGAAAGAAGTGAGATTCAGCAAAAGCAAAGCAGATGTATTGATTTTTCTCAGTGATGGATGCACACAAACCTCAGATGTCTTTTTTGAAGAAAAATCTCACTTTGCTTTTGTACAGTTTTTTTTTCTTTTTCCCCGATACATTTCTTTACATGATGCTCCTTTATTCCCTAAAGAGCTCTTACAAAGGAACACCTGAAACCTTCAGTAGGTATGTGCCTCTTTTTTCTCTCTCTTGAAAAGCAATTCCCCTGAAACAGGAGATATGAAATTGTAATTCTGCACGACACAAATGGTATGTGGCGCTGGTCTGAATTATAAATGAAAGCAGAAGGGCCTTAGTTCTGCCTTCTTGGCCGAGCGTGATTCAGGCAGTCTGGCGTGAGCGGCACATAACAGGTGGAGAGTCACATACACGCACATGCACAAACACACACAGACACAGACACACGTGTGCTCGATCTGGTAGTCCCACAGATTCCAGCATATCAGTGGTCTCTTTACAGTTCCACATTTAAACTTAAATATCATTTGTAAAGTGCCTTCCTCTGATGAAATAGACTTTAGTTGACTGCACGGGCCTAGAATCTCGGGCCGAGCCCGGCCCTGGTCCTACGGGGTGGAGCCCCAGCCTGGCCCGGCCCAACAGGTTTTTAAGAATTCTCAGGCTTGAACCCGAATCAAGCCTGACTTTTTTGTTTTTTGTTTTTTTTTAAACCTTCCCTCCCATAACAAACTGTTAATGTTGCAGACATTAAAATAGTTTAATAGGCCGTTTCAGCGTGGTATTAAGCTATATTCATTGTATTGTGATTGAAAGGATTAAGTTAAATATGGGTTTATTGAATCCATTCATGCACAGCAGCGCACAAATGAACCCGGTTGGCTCGTCATCAATGGTTGTGATGAGTTTAAACTTAGTCCAGTACTGAGCCTCTCCCCTGCTGTTGTCCATTGTCTTTAGTTCACTGTCTCTAATCTTTTTTATTTATGTTGTCCATGTTTGTGGTGGGACACGCGCCATTTGGACCGAATGATATGATTGGACGAGCAACCTGAATGTGCCTACGTAACAGCTTGCACACTCCTCTCTACCCGAGCCAGGAAGAATGCTTTCTGTTGACACCAATGAGGTCCGGATCAACGCGGTCCGGACTTATTTTGCCCCGCACCAGCGCATCCAGTGGCGTTTGTCCGTCTGGCCCAGCTCCTTGAGAACTGTACTGTGTAACATTCTCTTCCCTTGCATTTCCAGTGCCGGTAACGTTACTTTATTATAAAGCCCATCACTCATCACTGACCCTGTTTATACGGTTTAAAACGCCCGGGTTGCGTTTGACTGTGTTGGTTGTACAGTAACCTCTGAATCAGAGTCACAATCAAAAACGTCTTGTTCCCATTTCGCTCACTTTCTTCTTCTGTTTACCATTGCCTTGCAATGGTAAACAGAAGGGAGGAGGTGTGGAGGTGAGGCAGGAGGAAGAGGTGGGTGGGACCTAGGAGGGAGATAGAGTTGTTGATGTTCAAATTTTTGTGCTGTGCTGTGTGAAATGCCAGAAAGGTAAGAGTAGCT
>OMNW01034860.1:35520-45736 GCA_900303245.1 Selene dorsalis | reverse complement strand
GGTTAAAAAAAAAAAAAAAAAAAGCCCGAGCCCAGCCCGTGTCCGAGGTAATGATTTGGTAATTGGTCTACTGATGTGGTAATTGGCTGCAGTGCAGGGCTCTAATAGACTTGCTACAGCTTTTTACATTAGATGTGGTCAGTGTACAGTGTAACCCAAACTACTTACGTTCACTCATTTTCATCACAATAGTGCACTAGCCTCTGTGTAAAATCTGTTCAATATGGTCATCACTGGGATTTTTCTTTAATTTAAAGGTGTTGAGCAGCAGCTCAACACCTTTAAACCGGTATCGGTAAGTGCACAGCTCAATGATTATATATGTTGATGGAGGACATGCTAACCCCTTAAAAACGAAGCCAAAACATATTGATTGTCCCCAGTGGCTGGCTGCAGTATAGATCCTAAACCCCCTCCCCCTCCATGCCAGTGGATGAGACACAGGCCGGTGTAACTACCCAATGTGCAGCTGACTGATATATCACATTTTCATCGTCATCCCGATATGAACACATCACAGAAGACTAACTGAAACACAATCAGCTAGAAGGAAATTATTTTATTTACATGCCATGCAGTCACACTGGATTTTCAAGGCCAAATAAACTGGGGCGAAAAAGAGAGGGAGCTCTGACAGTCACCTCATCCTTAGTGTCCTTTGCAATTAGTGTTCTTCATCACAAACCAATTCAACAAGATTTAAACAGATGCAAAATACAACTTCAAGCGTGTACCATCAACAGCGGTTTGTTCGAAATGAATGCACATAGTTAACCTAGTCAACTACAAGGTAAAGGGGAAAAAATCTGTGTGTAGACTTCAGCTTCATAAGCCACAAACATTGTTCCCCCTCCACCTCCTTATTAATTATTTGGTGAAAAAGGGGGGTGTAACATCACAATTCACAACAGTGATTGACTATTGATCACGACTGTGCCAACTCTGGCTCCAAAGAACGCCACCAGTGCAAGATGTCAGCACCTGCATGTGGGTTGTTTTCATCAAGTACAGTCACTGGTAGAGGCCCTAGAATATAATGGAGTAACAGGCGGAAGTACAATCAGTAAGCGTTAGTGACAGATTGTTACTTATGCAATATCTCAAGATGTTCTGAGACACTCAATGCTGAAGAGTTCTGAATATGGGACATGGGTAAGGCAGGGGTTGTTCTGAAGAACACAGTTGACAGTGTTTATGGGTGGGAAGCCGGGGAGGGCAGCTAGTAGGTAGTTATTATTTAGTACTAGCTGAACTAGCCAGTTTCATTTGCTCATGACCATCCATATTTACAGTATTCACCCACATGTTTTTACCAATTAGCCAAACAGCTTCAGCGTGAGCTGCTAAAGAAGACAACTTGCAATGCGTTTTTATACTGGCTCCTGTCTCGTAACTGTCTGTGAACCTTTTTTTGTGCATCAGTTCACACTAACTGAGAAAATCACAAATGGTCTGTTACAGATAAGAAGCTATGATAGCTTCATGTGCAAATGGAAGTGTATAAATGAGATCTGTTTTTTATTCACTTACTGGAAACGCAGATGACAAGTACAGTATAAACAAAGCCAAAAGCCTTTATTGTATTATCAACCGAGGAACAGAACGTTTCTGGCTCTTCAGTAAGAGTTGCAATCTTTTGCAGTCATCAGTGTCTGGGATCTTTCACTATTATTACCAGTATCGGTCTTTTAAAAAATTTATCAGTGTGCCTCTCCCCTCCCTAGTCTGTGCATGCTGTGAATTTTCGGGTGCTGCAATGAGATAGGACCCCTTCTCTTGACAAACTGTGTCTAAGCGTCATGGCCAGTTGGCTGATCCGTGCTCAGCAGACTGCAGGATGTCCCGGTCTGCTGTGTTTCACTGGTCTGAGGTCAGCGCAGGCGTGCAGCTAAGCGCATGCTGGATATCTTCATCTCTGCCAACTGAACCCAGCAGAGCTCTGACAGGGCTGCGTGCGTGCACGTGTGAGTCTTCTACAACTCATTTTACTGCTGATGACGGTGACAAAATTGATTTGTTTTAATGTAATTAGTGTTTATTGAAAAGTTGTTCGAATTGAGGACTGAATATGAAAAGAGAAGAAGAAACTTGTCATTTGAAAAATGATAACAGATCGCAAAGAAATACACGGTAGAAGCTCTCCGGTTTACGTGGGTGTGTGCTGAAGTGAGGAGGTGCTGCACTAACTTGTAAATGTCCCTCTGCTGCCTGTGCATGCATGAGGGCTCCCCTCTTTAGTGAGCTGGCCCGGTGAAAAACATTTTAATGTCATCCTGACCTGTATGGCTGTTTACTGGATGCCCTCTACCCATCTGCCAGTCTGAGTTAGTCTCCCCTCTCACTGCACATGGAGATCAGAGGCGCTCGTCCTTATGGTGCTTTGGAAACAGAAGCTGTGGAATCATGTCACGCCATGATACATGTATGTTAAGCATTGCACTAATTCCATACGTGATGCAAATTGGAACAGTACAAATCAAAGTTGAACTCACCTGCTGAACTCATGTTCCGTGCGTCCTTGCTCAGATGTAGTACACTCACACTACTCTGCTATGCATGATACTGAGTTAATATAAGCCTCAGCTCTGCCAAAAGCCATTAAACTTGGGCAAAGCTATACACCAACGCACTGTAACCTCACTATCAGACTGGTTCATGCACATTTATTCATACATTTTTTTCTCTTCCTCTGCTCTCTCTGCCATTACGCTCACTGGTTGGTTAAATCATCCTGAGGTTGCGACTCAGTGGGGTCATTATTGCCTTGTACTGCTGCTTAATGCAACAGTAAAATTTTAATGACTGGTTATATTTAGTTTTGAACCATATTTTACCAATTTGCATATTTTAACAGCAACAGCTGTGGAATCTCCCAACCTTCCTTGGGGCATGCCCACGGCATATGTCTCATGTGAAGGTAAAAATGGAGTCATGAAATGATACGGCAAAGCTCACTCGCTCATACAAGAATCCCTGGCATGCATAAAAATGATGGTCGGTGGGAGGGGTTTTATGCCTTATATTGTCTTCACTTGTGTCTTAAAATGTAGCCCCCGGTGAGGATGATAAGGGACTGAAGAAAGATAGTGAGACGGTTATTAACAGAGGCTGAAGGTATAATGTAAAGTCAGCTTTCCTGACTTTTTTTTTCATGGTAAAGCAGGTCTAGGTTCTGTATTAGCCTGTTTTCAGAAGGTGACCTTTAAAACGAGCTGTCGGGACTTTTGTGACTTTGTGATGTCACAACAAAGCAGTCACCGCTTTCAGCCATGCGCCAAGATCAGAGTGTTTTACCTAAAAGATTGAAGATCAGAGTCATTAATTTGTCATAGATGTCGAGCAGTAGCCAGCAAGCTATGAGCTGTGAGATGAAATTGTCATGAATAAGTGAACGGGCTGTTCAGAAGTCTGGAGTTTAGCAGCATAAAGACTTTGAAAGTTATAGTCCTTATGTGCAGATTAACCAGTTAGTATAGCTAATGTGTTAGCAGCACATCAGATAACAGTTAACCTGCCATCTTATTTTAGCAGGCACTCACTTCTTTTGCCTTTCTGTTGTTTGTCTGCTCTGGACATCAACATGCAACGTCACTGACCAACAAGTGCCCCCACTGTTGCGGGGGATGGGTGATGTCATGAGCTTCTCTTTATTCTCAAGATGATAACTTTACAAAGACAAGATGAAACAATGACTTTTTTTTCTGATATTGCTACAGGGCACCTGGAGTGTGTCTAAACAGCTGTGATTGAATATTCCACCAAAGGTTTTGTCTCATTTGAAGAATTAAAAACATTTTGTGTATTATTTACTAGCGCCTCGAGCATGAGTGTCTGCGACAATGAAAGGGAGCTAAGAAGGTGGTCCTGTATCTTTTTACCTCATATTATACCTCAGAACACATGAGGACATTCCCCTCTTTCCCCTCGTCCTACCTCCCTACGATGTGTATATACACCCCTCCAGCTTCAGGAAAGTAAGCAGACAAACTTTGTTACCTTTCCATAGACACCAAGATTGTGCATCTAGGCCCTGCAGTTGTTGTGCCGGGTGCAGCTGAATAAAGCTGATTGGCACCACTCACTGACTTTGCTGTGGTTTTAATGGAAAGGCTGGTGTGATCCATGTGACCATTATACAAGATCCATGTGGATCCAACAACCACAGCAGTGAGTGAAAAGCTGTGTAATCGTAAATCCCAAATTAACTGCTTCACCAACTCGGCGAATTGTAGTTGTAACTAAAATATTAATCGGCATTTTTTTTTTTATTTTGCCAACTGCCGTACACGAGTTACATAAAAACACTGTGACGTGTGGCAGACGGGTAAACACACGCTCCTACACCCAAACACTCTCTGATCTCACATGCACACGGGGGCAAGTTCCCCATGACTCGAGCGTTTGGCAGCTGAAGAATTATGCACACCTCTCTATGTGTTCTGATGCTTACAGTGGACGGCCCTACAGGGAGTGCAAAGAACACATACAGTGGATTAACATGCCATGCATAAATAAAATGCTAATGTTTACAAGCTAATGAATCCCACAGAAATATCCCAGGCCTGTGACGAGTCACGTGCGGTCTGAAACTGATGGTCTCTAGGTGTTTTAAATATAGCTCAATATGTCTAATGCTGCATTTTATCTTATTATTATCTTATTAAAGCTTGTTGAATTATTTACATGAATTATACGTCCATGTGACTTTACGCTGCCTGAGTTACTCATGGGTCACTTGTAATGGATGAGTTTTCATGACTTCCAAGGAGCTGAGCCGCATTATTGTTAGTTAAAAAGGTATGCTCAGATGTAACCTAGCTGATTTTCTAGCTGTGCATTTTAAACATCAGATGGAATTATTCACCCATTTTTTGAGAGTGCTTGGGAAAAACACATGAATAATGCAGGAGCACTCAGTGGCGGCGGTGGGCCTTAATGAGATTTTTGGAAAGATTGTGCTTACTGAGTCATCTTTGGGTAAGAGGAGAGTCAGAGAAGGGAAGAGTGAAGGTGAGCGGGAGAGAGGGGGTTTCAGGTATGTGCTCTAAGTCTTTCTTCTAATTCAAGTCGTGGCAGAGGCTAAATGTAATTATGGTGCCACAGAAGCAGAGAAGTGGGGCTGAAGCATAGGCTGTCTGGTATTATCCCCACTTATCCAGAGTGTCCTCTCAATAACTGAAGGCTATACCAGAGCCCTGCTAATTCTACTGTAGAGAAAAAAAACCTATCTGGCTGATTTACATGCCTACAGAGGGGGGATCTCAATAGGACGTGACAATGGTGATGCACAGTGGGAGAATCTGCTGCTTCCAGAAGTATTTCAAGTTTTCCTTTATAGATATACCAATTGTTCCCCAATACGAAATAACAAGATTCTCTCAGATTGTGTAGCAGTATTGCAGGTTAATGCTCTGGCCATCCGTCTTTGTTTCTGAGAAATCATGGTTGACTGTGGGGAGGAATAAGAACTAGAGGGAATTCGAAACACTTTGTTGTTCTTGTTGTTCCCAGTGCAAAAGAAAAATAGACTATAAGTCTAGAATAATGTGTGTATAAGAAAAAATAAACCAGAAAGCACAAATGCAGCAGTGCAAAAACTAGGGCTGCCCTCGGAGAAAAGCCTTTCCTTGGTCACCTGGTAGTTGTTAGTTAAGACGTTAGTTGACTAGAAAATAGTTCAAATCTCCTTTAAGATTAAAGTTTAAAACTTTCTGTTTTTCAATGAATAGGTGAATGCCTGCCTTGTGTTTACAGGTTGTTTTCATGTTTTCGGTAATGAGTTCCCCAGGAGTCAGAGTAAGCCAGCAGTTGTTACTGCAGATCTTTTCCTGTCACTTGTGTATTTGTAAAAAATAGAGAAGCCGGTGCTGCTGCTTTTCACACTGGGACTCTAATTTACATGTATTATTTGATTGCTAAGTCAGGCCAGTGAGGTGAACTGAAGATGGATGGTTACATTACTACATGATAACCACAGGGACCAGCCATGTAAACAGTGACTGACAATGAGTTCTTGCCACCCATTGTTTGGAATCAAGAATCCACTTCCTTTTACTGAAGTTTTATTAACACAATAGACTTTAGCCTGCTTCTCAACCAACAAGTTATCTTGGATATTCCTCAGAGGCAATCTTCACAACCTTTCTTCATAAACTATGAAGCATGGAGTGACAAAAAAAACAAACTAGCAAGGTTACATTAGTCCTACAGGTGCTTTTCAGTCTTTGTGTGTAAAGCTTACGGAGCTAACAGGCACCACTTCCGGTTTTGATCATTTCAAAATAATTATTATCTATGTATTTCAAAATAAGTTCACAGAACGGCTGCAATTATGCAGCAGCCCTTATAAAAGCAGTCAGCAAAAATTGAGTTACAATGAACAGAAATAGCAGCATCAAATTAAAATATCCAGTAAAATATCCATTGTTCAGGTTGTCAGGATCTGATATTGCTTCTTGTAAGTGCTGCCCCCTGTTGACCACAGTGTACTACTGTCTTGGGAAGCTAGCGTGACTCCTGTCCCATGGATGCGTCTCATGACCTTTGTCATTCACGTGGGTGTGACCGTGTCTCGTCGACAAAGACCGGGGAAGGTCAAGCGGAGGGGAGGACAGCTTGTCGTGCACATTACGGACAAGTCCTGGGATTTCTGATGGGTGACTGCCTGGAGCTGGTTACCATAGCTACAGACGAGCGTGCTCGTGTGGAAACTGTGCTTTCTGTTTACATACTTCAATAACTGTCTTTTCTCAGTCAGTGGCGTGTTAGCTCAGTGAACGAAGACAAAGCTAAAACAAGTAAACAAACATTCCTCATCTAGTCATGAAATTGTGTCTTTTAGTGTGGATGGTCTTTTAAACAAGTTCATCACACTTAGTGATTTCTGGTTGTGGGGTGGGGGTCTCTGGCTCTGCTGGCCTATCTGTGAAAGTCACCGCTGGTACAAATATGAAAACTGCATTTAAGATGCTTTATTGTTATGTATGAGCCCATATACTGGCCAATTAATCCAGTATACAGAGTATGTATTTGAGCAATTTGGTGTTAAAGTGACCAGTGCTTGTGCGTCAGAAGATAAGTTGGGGGGAGTGGGTGTTCTTGCGGAGATCCCATCATGCTCACTGCTCCAGAACAGAAGCTGTTTCTCCTCCCACTTGTTCGGGCTTTGATGCTCCTTTATCTCCTCCCAGATGGCAGGAGGGAAACAGGCTGTAGGATGGGTGATAGGGGTCTCTGGTGATGCCGGTCACTCTGCCAATACTGGTGGTGAGTCTCCAGCAGGGAGCAGAGAGCGGAGCCAATCATCTTTCCCGCTGTCTTCGCTCTCCAGTTCGGTTGAAGCCGTGTGGCCACTTTGCAGTTACCAAACCAGGAGGTGATGCCCGTGGTGTGGATTGATGTGGTCGGGTCTTCAGCTGCCAGGAAAGAAGTGGCAAAAGTAAATTTACCCCAAAGTGGCTGTGTGCAGTGGATCCTGGTGATTTAATCACTACGGCCCTGCGAAGGAAATGGAGGAGCTCGCAGCTGGAGAAAGAACTAGAAGTCGTTATAGATTTTTGGTGAAACAGCTGAAGAAATATCTCAGCAAAATATAACAAAACCAAAAAAAACACACACTGTTCTCTCTGTGAAGATTTCATGGCAAAGTTGCAGTTGCAGACTTGTCATGAATTGATGCACATTGTGTTATATTTTGTGTAAGCACTCCACTTTATTTATAACGCTGTGGCCTAATTGGTTGTAAATCCTAAATGAAGTGACAACAGATCAGTGTAGACTGGTTCTGTTTTATTATCAGTTTTATGAAAGTACAATCTTTACCCTCTGTTCGTTGTTAGTGCTGCATGTTGCAACATTTCAAGCTCAGCGGTGAAATGTTTTTTACTAAAACGCATCTTGGGCGCTGTAATTAGTTGCTCCACTGATGTACACAGCCTTGTAACTCTCTGTTTTGTTTTTGTTTGTTTTTTTTAACCAAAAGATGCAGATGTGTACTGGGACAGTACAGCTTTTAATTTTAAATTTGTTGAATCCATTTGAATTCAAACACGGTGCAACAGGCTGCTCAGAGTGGTTTGCTCCGTCCTGTTTGACCTATAGCATCACCTCATGAATAAAAATGGAGGATATTGTGTGCAAAGCTGTGCTGATCGGATAATCACGAGGAGAAGCGGTGTGCAGAACTACTTTGTGTCCTACTCTACAGATGACCTTATCAAAAGATGAGTTTGCCGTCTTTAAAGAGCACCGCCACGGTGATGGCAAATCTGAGGACTCACCTGTCAGCTCGCCACCTAAACGAGGCAGCAGAGCCACCGGAAGCATGTTGAGAAACGGGGTGAGGGGGGTGGATAACATCCTAGCTCGGCCGCCTCAAATGGAGTTTTTGAAAATATGACAGTGTCAGGGGGGCTTTCACCACCTACCTCGTTTGGTCTGGACTCGCCGACTTTTCTGTTTAATCCGAACCATATATATATAGGTGTGAAAGCCCCCCTGGACCAGAAGAGGTGGTCTCAGTCTGGATCAAACTAAACAATAGTTCAGACATCTGTGAAAGCTTTTTCTCAATGGTTCAGACTTTGAACCTTTAACAGGAAGGAAGTTCCAGAGGTTAGCGGTCGTCATCTCTTTTCCTGCTGGCAATGACAAAGCCTCCACATGCAAGACCGCTTTAATGCACGGGCTAACCTGGGCTGAAGCCCAAGGGCCTACCAGGTGTATCATTTTGGGATGATGGTGAGCTGAAAAAGTCACATTCTTTCTAACTTGTCAGGTTTTCTGTCAGTCACTTTATACGCACGTTTGTGGCTGCTGATAGATCCAAATAACAAGCGACCCACATGGTCTCTATGGCCTGGGCCCACCTGTTAGAATGTGTATAGCTAGTTTTGGGGTATGACCCTCTGTGATTGATTGACAGCTGCAAAATATCGGAGAAGAAGAATTTTGAGCGCGGCAACAACAGAATAAAAACAGATTGTGAGAAAGACTTTTGTAAAAAAGAATGACTTAAGAACATTTAAGAGCTTACAGGACTCTTTAAACCAGCTGCTACCGAAGATGCTACCAAAGTGGAGCAGAGAAAGAGGGGGGAGCATACGAGCACCGGAGAGAGGACCAGGTAGCAAACCAGGCAGGGGGAGACGAGTGAGACTATAACAGTGACCCGGGCCGCTTATTGGGCCAAACTGGGACCGGAATCGTGCCAAAACAAAGTTGCTATTGGAGCGCCAGTACAAGCTACAGAAGATGTTTCTCAAAAATGCATTTCAAATACAAACTGAGCAACTGCGAGCGTGTGCCCAGAGAACGGCTGTGTATTCACCATCAACAGTTAGTGTGTTTTTGATTTAATAGGAATGCACATTTGCCTCGATTTTTGTCTAGATTACACTGCAAATCTTCTATAAATGTTTATCAGTTTCATCTTATGGTGCCAGGCATTTAGACCACATGACTATCCATGGTGCTGAATGGAGAGTGTGTGCGTGCGTGTGCGTGCGGGCGCATGTGATTGGTTTCACAGGGCCGGCCAAGGCCAGAGAAGTGGCTCTTACTTTGATCTGTTGCTGTTTTTCTGTGCTTATGCTGTTATTATCAGTTTTTGTGCAGACAGCTGATTGTTGGTGATGGCAGTGCCCAGGGGCATGACATTAGGTTCAGTCCGCATGACGAGGACGTTCATCCTCGCTGCTGCTGGTACCAATGCCACAACAGTATAATCATCATTGCCACGATAAGAAATTGTTCATTCATTTTCTAGCTTTCTAGCTAATTTGTGGAGAACTTTGGTGGCGCGACTATGCCGTGCGCACGCCTGTTTACAAACCAATCAATGTCAAGTGTAGGGAGAAACAGCATACCTAAGTGATGAGGACAGGACGTCAATATGTCATGAAAAGTTCTTTTGTGCACTTGCATTGATTCAGAGTGAAACCTTAACCAGCTAGATTAAATGTAGCAAAAACACACTACACTTGAGAAGCATTGCAGGATAATATACTATATATAACATCCACCCTGCTGTATCTCAATTTCCACAAAAGTGAAAAGGCTGAAAAGAAAAGAAAAAAAACAACAACACATAACCCTTCTTATCAGATGGGGCACTGAATCCCTGTGAGCAGAAAATTAGTACAGAACATTACCACAACTTCTATAAATACAGCGGGGCACTATAAATAATATATGATGTCATAGAAAATACCCACGA
>OMNW01034860.1:13717-35500 GCA_900303245.1 Selene dorsalis | reverse complement strand
CCCCCCCCCCCCCTGAAAATGAGTGTGAATACTAACAATGTTTGACTGAACCACCTGCTGGAACCACACATGTAGACATCACTACCTGCTGCTGCTGGGCTGCTGAATACAGTCAGCCCAGAGCCTCTGGTCTCTACTCAGTGGGTCTGGAGGGAGAGACCTTTTCACCTGCAAACACTGCAGTGTGTAATCAAGGACTAATGAGTGATGCAGGAATGTTCAGCGCTGACAAAGTGACTCACCACCGCCTGCCAGAAATACACTTTTCTTCTTCTTCTTCTTCTCCTCACTTCAAGAGGCAGCTTGCCAACACTAGATGGAGGCTCATATCGTTGCTAATTAGGCCCTGTTGCATTTATGCAGTAGCTCCATCAAGTACGTAAACTGGCTGTAGCAGGGGAAGGGGTGGTTGTGTTCCAAAGCAAATGGTTAGGAGGGCTTGAATTTTTATTCGGTTCACGCTGGGACAACACACTGAACTGTTCTACTACACAGCTACAAGGCCGCAGAGAGGAAGTGCTACATTTGTATTTGAGGCCATGCCCATACTTCCATGCTGAAAGGCTGTGAGGACATTTATTCTACTAATTATCAAGTTCACTGTCAAAATGTTAAGCTTTGTGGAGAACATATTTCCCACTGACAGTGGGATAATCAGTTTTATTTCTGTTTGAATTCATTCATTTCAACTCGTTTTAACATTTAAATCGATCCATAATCAGAAGTGAATGAATAGCTGTCATGGCAGTTCAGTCCTGTGAAGTTTAATTATTTTAATTTAATTATTCTAAGTACTGAACAAGTACTTATATTCACTCGAGCGTTGATTTTTCTCGATCAATAGGCTGTGTTTACCGTTTCAGGTGTCATAGTTATAATGGTTAGACAGATGGATTAGTCCTCTGACACATCCTCAAGTTTGGCATGTCAGAGTTTTTCAGTATAGAAGCAGCTCAGGTTTGAGTGTCAAGAGTCACTGTTGGGACCAAAGTAACAGCTGTCATTTTCTCCCTCTGCACATTAACAATGAGCATCTCTGTCACCCTGCTGGTACCACACACCGTGTGTGTTACAGGATTGATTAAAGCACACAACCTAAACAATGTGACTGTATGTAGATACTGTAGGAGGAGGGCAGAGACCAGTGGATCATGGTGGTCCAGGAGAACAGGCTGTCAGCATAGGAGGGCGGCAGAGATCTGTTTTGGCCTGTTTTCAGTGTGGTAAAAAAAAGTTAATAAATTATATTTGACAACAGTAATTTAAAGAAAAGAGCATGAATTTAAAGAAAAGCAGCGTGTTAACGAGCAAAGGTCTAAAAAAAATCCAAATGAGCGTCATTGATTGTTCTAAAAATGAAATGAAATGAAATTTAATTTATTTTTAAATAAGATAAAGGTCACAATATGTTTGTAATCACATATTAACAAGGGCATTGTCAGACATTTTTAATAAAAACAAGAATAATATGAACAATTTCAGTTTATACTGTCGTGTTACTTTTGACCCACCCCTCTGTTACTTTCGTCCCCACTGATCGGGTCGAAAGTAACGAAGCGCAACTTCTCTTGAAAGTCCCCTTACACCGATGTCGTTTCACATTTGTACAAAATAACACCTGGTATTGATACAGCACACGTGAGATAGTGATCACAACAAAAATAGTTTCCCTCTGTAACCTTATCCTTTTAAATGACGTGTATCTGAAAAGCATTACTTTCGACCCGGCTCTCCCCTATAAGGAAGTATAAGTCAAGTATATTATCAAAGGTGGGACTTCTAACTGTAACTGAGTATTTTTCATTGACTTATTGCTTGTTTTATTTAAATAAAACATCTGTGAACCGAACTGGCCTGTTGCCATTAGAATGGATGATTCAGTGTTAGTTTTCCACTGTTACACAGCTTCACTTCCTACCTGAAAATTTCAGTTTATCGACCTGCATGTCTGAGAGTGGACGTGGATGTTCAGCAGTGCAGGGAGCGATCTGTCTACACTCATCTTCTTCTCTCTCCATCAAAAATAGTAGTTTTTGTGAAATGTTCCAACATTGTCTCTTTCTGTTTTAGATGGAAATGAAATACTAACTAATCCTAAAAAAAAATTAAGATACAGAGTGTGGTTGAGTGCATGGGGTGCACTTGTGATGATTCTTCTGCTGGAGGTACAGGGCACACGTGGGGCTCACAGGGAGACAGGGTGGGATAAGTGAGAAGCCATTATCATATTTTATTGGTGGGTTGTGTCAGGGTAGCTTGCAGTTTGGACCATGCATGTTTGCTCCACTTTTTGGAGGTAATGTCACTGGTAGGGTTATGTAAAGAAAATTATGTTATGTAACGTAAATTAGTTTTGAATGAGTGAACAAAGCTCCACATTTATGACTGGCAGCAGAGTCACAAGGAGGACGAGGTTGGAGTGGATGACATCATTGTATCTGGTCTGGCTTGAAGAAGTAACATTGCCCTGGTATGATTTAAAAGGGTTAGACGTGGGTTCACATCAGTCCTGTCTGTGGATTTTGTATGAACACGTTTTGGTTAAGGTTTAGGAAACTATAACCAAGTGTTGTAACTAACTAGCCACTCTTTGCAACTAATGATGAAGAGTCACCATGGTGTCTGGTGCGGCTTAGAGAAGTTACACTGCCCAGAGGATATATGATGAACTTTTTTATTGCAAATGAAACAGTGAGGTTACTGCCCAGACGAGTAAGAAAACAGCTGTTAACGCCGATGTTGCCTGCGTAGCGCTGGCAAAGCTTGCAGTAGAATGAGATATGTGGGCAGAAGAGAAATATTTTATCTGTGCATATTTTACTGGTGTAGTATCAACATATCTTCAACTTGGCAAAATACATAAGTTAAAACCATTTCCTCATCAAACTGCAGCTTCTATCAAGAGAAAGCTATGCTCCGGTTTCTGTTCGCTGTGAAACTGAACCAACACGGTGAGCAGTTTCACTCTGTATCTGGTTTTGTATGGCTGCTTCACAGCAGCTTGATGCTGGTTGTGAAGGATTTAATCAAGCTAACCTGATTAATCTGGTGTACAGTGCATATTCCCACTTTGACAATGTGCGTTACTCAAATTGGAGACTGCAGATGGGACATGCACCTGCCAGCTGTAAAGAAAGTTAATCACTTGAAAGAGAAGCTCTTCAAACATGCAAGCTGTCGGGCAAAGAAGCTTTAAAGCATCAGACATTAATCCCGTCATTGCAGTGTTGCCATAATTGTAATAAAATGTCTGTTTTTTGTCAGTTTCATGTGTTTTTGATTGTACTTATTGAAAATACATGCAGCAAAATAGCACCAAGCATCAGTGCATCAAAATATTGTGCTTCAGTGTAGAGCTGCGGGCAGCAGGCGCTTGGCCCTATTAAAGAAAAATATAAAATGGACAATTTAATTTAGTTTTCTAAAATTGTATTTTTCATTTATCAGATTAATCCATAATTTAGATGGGTTTTTTTTTTTGTTAATCTTTTTGTTTTGTTTTTAATGTTCTGTCTGTCTGCCGGACTGTTGAGTAGGAAAATAGAAAGATTAAAGCAGAATGCTTCACTTCTGTTTATACCTGAGAGAGCAGCAGACTTTGGACATAATCCCCAACTAAAGACTTTGTATGCTCATATAGCATGTACCCTGAGAGGTAGATACTGTATCAGAGCAATCAGAGCAACCAACTTAATCTGGTTGACGGAGGTTAATATCTTCCCTAATGTGCACGTTCATGAACCGTCCCCTTATTACCACTACCTCACCATCAGTCATGTTAAAAATGTTATTCAATATTCATTCAAGCATAGCTGTTTATACGAGAAACAGACTTCTCAAGACTCAGCTAAAAACTCACTTTGAACAGAAAACTGTCTGCAAAACTGAAAAATGCATCATATTCAGGATGGGCAGAGACAGCGACACAGACACCCACTTGAATGCAACGTGGACAGTGAGCAAAGAACATCACCACTTTGTTAATCTCCTGGACCCATCTGCAGAATATAAAGAGCGCAGAGTTCAATAAAACAAAGAGACCGATAAGCATCCTAACTGACGAAATGTTTGACATAACCGTGACACAGATTTGAAACCACACACCCCAGCTCTGTACTGTATACTGCTTATCAAATTGGTATGAATTAAAAAGCTAAACAGTGCAGCGCAAGCCTGTTTCTGCCAGGCTAGCTTTGCCATGTGAAAAAATACCTTGACTAAATATGCTATTTAGCTTTTTTTCATCTCGGCTGTTATATGTTTATATGGCAAATTGAACTGATGAGCATTACCCAATCCCATCAGTGCTAAAAATCATGTTGCTCATTTGGAAAATGCCACTTAATTAGCACATACAGTGCAGCATGCTAGAGTCAATAGTGTGTTTGCCTTCCTGGAGATCCAGGTTGTTTTTTGTTTTTTTTTTAAAGAGGAACTATTTAACCCATCACTCTTGGCTAATAGCTCTGGGATTTCAGGACAGCTCAAACATCAGCACACAAATGTTGACTGACATACTATCAATGCTCCAGAATTCATTGACTTGTCTGTTCAAAAGTGGCCAGTTCCCTCATTACAGTCATATTACCCGGCTCTTGCCTCAGATCCTCTTCGATCTCTTTTCGGCTTTCCTCCTCTTGTCATGTTCATTCATTCATTCACTTTTACCACCATTGTAGAAGGTGGAGTAAATAGTGTGTTTTTCCTCCCTGTTTTATTTTATCTTGTGAGTAAATATCTGGTTCTTGGCTCTGCCTGTTCAGTCCCTGGATTCATTCCTGAATCAAAGAGCAGGGTAATGCTGGAGAGCGTCTCAGCCACAACATGTCACTCTGTGTTGATATAAATAAATCTGATCAAAATGAACACACTCACAGAATTACATATTATTTTTTAGCATGACAAGCTACACTGGAGCTCAGGTAGTGGGTGGTCCAACAGGTTATTCACTGTTTGTCCTCTATTGATTGGTCAGTGTTGGATGAAAGCGATAGAAGGTTAAGACATTGTCTGCGGTGTTAGACAGCGCTGTAAACCTGCAGGTTCATGTTCCAGCAGCAGGAAGTTTTCATGCTGCATTTTCATCTATATGTCTATGAAGTATCTCATATCACAGGATACTCATGAATATTGCCTTTCTGTACCATTTTACTGGACATTAATAGAAGAGAGTCAGAGTCAGCATCACCTCTCCCATGTTTCAGGCTCATTACGCTTCCTTTGGTTGTCGTGGTGCTGAATGGTTTGTTGTGCAGTCTTTTCCACCTTGTTTGTGGTGGTTGCTCTTTCCTAGCTTCACTGTGCATAAGCCAGGAGCAGGTGCCAGGCCTCATCTTTTCATGAGTGAGAGCCACTCCAAATATTTTTGTGTGCTTTTGCATATTTATAGTATCTGTTTGCTCGCCCTTTTTTTTTTTTCCTTTTCTATTTTGATTGTATCGGGGGGTAAAGTGGGCAAAGTGATGCAGCGTGACATCAGCCAGGCCTGTTCCACTGAGGAGGCACTCGAGATGCTGCAGGTAGGCCAGCCAAGGGACAGGAGTGACAACATGGCCTCTTAGAGAGCGTCTGAATCACCAGGCTCGGGCTTCGACACTAACTCACTAACACGCTAACTTGAGGCAAAGGTGTTACCTCAGCTGTGACCTGCTGAACCTTCATTTATTACTTTTATATGAAAATAAATTCAAACATGTGCCAAGTCCTAAGCAGACACACAGTCACAATGTATCTTCTGTCTGTGTACACACAGGCAGCACCAGCTAGTTTTTACATAACCTTCTAGCTCTGGTACTGGAGAAAACGAGGGACTCTGGAACAATAAATAGTACAAAGAATCTTTATGCTAATTTTTCACATTATGATACAGTATGAACCATGATGAAATAGTGTCTGAGATATATAGGAAAAATCTATCCCATGTAATGACAGAAGACCTGCATCAAATCTTGTCTTTTTCAAAGAGATATTATATATTATTATATATTATATATATTATTATATTATAACCTCCTCTCTTATAAACGCAACAATGGGTGAAGCTCCGGTCATGTGACAATCACCACTACCTGCTGCTGGAAGAAACCTCGTTCTGCTGCGGATAAACCTCAGACTAAAACAGATAGCTCCATTTAAGCCAATCGCGTTTGCTGATGATGTTTCACAGAGGGCTGAGAGAGCTGTGTTGTCTCCCCAGCCTAGTTTGCACTCATGTGGAGAAGTGCTGAGAAGCTCAAAACTCTTTCACAGATGAAAATAGACACATTTTTAGCTAAATTAGTGCAGCTGAACAGTCCAAGCAGGCTGGTGGTAAATGAATGAGAACTGTGTTTATTTAATGTGTTTTGGTTTATTCATCTGGGTGGTTGCTTTGTTAGCACATGTCACCAAACCACTATTTAATCTCTGCATGTCCCACTGTCAGACTTGACAAATTCTCTGCATCTTGTCAGCACTGTGAACTGTCCAGCGTTAATTAGCTCATGCATCATCTTGCTATATGTGGTCTTTTTACAGAACGCCACTCTGGATTGATTCCACCGTTGCGCTTATTGACAGTGTTGCCTTTAACCACCTTAAAATAGTCACCGCCAACAATGTTGTGGTATAAGCAGGACCGGATTTATGGCTTCAGATCCAGGATTCAGAGGGCCTACTTCGTGTAACAGGTATTTAGTGTAAGGATAAGGAGATGTGGCATTTGGATCAGTTGTAGAGCTGAAGGAGAATTTTAAAATGAGAGATGAAAATGGTAACTGGCACAGTGTGTATGTTTTAAAGGGATAGTTCAACATTTTGGCTTATCTGCCTATTGCCATAATCCCTCCCACAGTCATAGGGGTAGGTTCATTACCTTTAACTATCGGTGCATGTTTTGAGATCCGCGGGGCAGAGACGTGATCTGCTCAGTGAACACAATGGAGGTGAATGGTACAAGGTCCCCTGTCCCTCAAAACTCATCAAATACAAAATCCAACAATTCCAAAACACTTCTCGTGGACAAGTTGTGACCTGCAGATTCACCACGCTATGAAATAATAATGTAACCTTCGGAGACGGAGTTGCTTTTGAGGCAAATGCATAGCCAGAACTACATTCCAGACAGGGCTGCTGGGCGGAGTGATTTCAAAAGCGCAAGTAGTTCCAACTATTTGCTTCATGTGTGGTAGGGTTATACAAGATTATTTCATGGCGTGGTGAATGTGCAGGTCACAACTTGTCCATGAGAGCGTTTTGGAGTTGTTGGATTGTGTATTTGATGAGTTTGATCAGGGACAGGGGACAGAGGACCTGTACAGCTCACCTCTCAAAACAACAGGCACCGATAATTAAAGGTAATGAACCTACTTCTATGACTACAGGGATTATGGCAATAGGCAAATTTGCCAAAATGTGGAACTATCCCCTTAAGAAATTGCTGTTCTGACATAAGCAGCCTTAGGGACCTCGCTGAGCTGTAAACATATTAGTCTTGTTGGACAACTTAAAGTAGCATTTGCAAAAATACTAGCCAGCACAGTAATAAAGTGCATGACATTTAGGTGACGGTGCTCATTGAAGGTGGATTATCACTGAGAGTGGGACAAACACATTTCTCAACTCCACAATACTTATTATCACAACCAGTAAAGGTCATAATAATAAGAACACTGTGAAGACAAATGAATAAATAGTAAAACAAAAATGTTTCTGATATTTGATGCTCTGTGTTTATTGGCTTCCACAACACTGACCCACATTTCCAAGTGGCACTCTGGCTTCACCCACTGCTGTTGTCATGAGTAATGTATGCATGACAAGCAGTGGCCAGGGATCAGATGAATCACTGCTTCGCCATCATCTCCTCTATTCATGACTCAGGAGGAGAAACATCAAGGCTTCCACTATCTGGGTTGTTTACAGTACGGTTTGCCTGGACTCTATCCACAATCTCATCCACAACCACGACCACATCGACTATCCTGTATCCCTCCTCTCTGTCCATTTACCTGCTTTATTACTGGTTCAGAGGTGGTCTATCTTTCCAGTATTTAGTCACTTACAGATAGAGGCTGCACAGCTTTTGCATGCAACATGAAGACACTTCTTAAATTCAGATCTATAAGAAGGTCTTCAGCTTTTCACACAGAATAAATATCAGTGTGAATGCAGCCGTAGGACAGCACTAACCTATACTACACTACGCTAACCATATCCGGACTGTAGCTACAGTTGCTCAAGACGTAAGAGAGGTATCAGTCTTCTTACCTAAATCTCAGTAAGAAAGCATATTCATCCAAATGTTGATAATCTTCATATGGTTGAAAAGAAAATCCAATTTGGCTTCTTTGTTAGTGTCAGAATAATGCAAGGCAGGCAAATACACTTGCACCCATCCTAGTGTGTTTGGTCTTTACATGGTGTGTGGTCACAAACAGGGTTTTTGTGTGCTGGGACCATACTCAGTGGCCAGTTACAACCTTTAATCAACTCACCACAAATAGAATCTAATTCTGTGTGAACCACTGAACTGTTATAATGACAATCAACCAAGGTGTGATGGGAGATGGCACAGTCTTACGCCCAAAACACAAGACCCTTTTCAAATGTCTGTTGAAGCAACCAGTTTGTCCACCATTAAGAAAGCAGATGTTATGTTGACACCACCTACAGATAATGCACTTGGACCACACTCTTTGGACATGTATGTTGCAGCAGAACACACCTGAAAATTAGCACACCTGCTGCGAACTCTAAGCAGCTCATTTCATTACATACAGAAGCCTCTTAAAGGGCCTATATTATGCAAAATCCACCTTATACTGGTTTTGTAGTGGTTATATGTGATTCTATGATGCCTTCACTTTTTTGAGATTGTGTGCCCAAACGGGCCAGTTGTTAATGCAGCTGCATTTGACGTCTAGAGCAGCTAACTCCACCTCTTGATACTGCCTTGGTACTGCCCCTGGGGCAGTCTATAAAAAGGTGAGCTCCGTCCGCTGAGGCAGGTAGGGTCTAATGATTGCATCCCGATGAGCCATTGTTCCCAATGTCAACATGAGCACATGATTCCCAATGGTACCGGCAGCGAAAACCACACCCTCTCCCCATGAAGGTTGTGGAGCAGACGTGTTTACACATCTTATTTGCATTTCAAGGTGCAGACACACAAACGGCTTGTTCTTAGGAGAGCTCTTGAGAGCTACTTTTAGATTGCTGATATTTAGTACTGCAGATTGATTTTGGGTAATACACTGAATACAATGTGGTTAGACGACTTAGACCTATGTGGAATGGTTGAAAAACAGTATAATATGGAACCTTTAATCTTGAGTAGCATGTCGAACTGAGCCCAAGTTTTTGTCTTCACTCTTCATTGTCCAGCCACCTACAGTACTTTACAACAGTCATGTACAGAGGGGTGAAACTTTCACATGGTAACAATAAGAAGCAGCAGCTGCGCTGAGATACCACCACAGGGTCCTCTGAATCCTGCAAACAGGACAAGTCAGCCACATCCCATCATCTCCCGAAGTCACACCACAACTCGTGCTATGTTGAGAATCGCACTACGAGGGTGCTAATGATGATGGCGAGCGCAGTCCATAACCAGAGGCAAGCGCGGCTATTCTTAGAAGCAGCACTTTTTATTTAGAAGGAGAGAAACTTGTCGTCGTTGGCAGTGTCGAGCCATCTGTTCTTTTTTTTTTTTTTCTCTCACTCCATTAATCTGTTCATGTATTCAGTGGACTACTCCTAATCTCATCCCTGTCTCACTCATTCATCACACGGGGTGCGTTTCCTGCCTCGGTTTCTCGTCTCTCCCCGTGGCTGAGAAGCAGGCCCAGATATCAGTCATTGCCAACGATGAAAAGAATTATTCATACATCTTTAACTAGGTCCATCAGTCTGTCTGTTTATCTTGTCTCAGCCTCAAACTGTCCCTACGCTGATAGACTTGTTTGCCAATTTTGGAAAAAGCCTGTGAGATTGTTTATTTTGCTAGCACACTTAAATGAGAAGCAGAGACTCTGCTCCTCCACTAGCCTCGCTGTGGTGTTTATTTCGGCCTCACTTACCTTCAGCGACGACATCAAAGCAAGTATTTACTTTTGGTCTCTCTCCTCTCCGTGGAAAGGTAAACGCGTGGTTTCCACCACGAGGTCAGCAGTTAAACTCCATGGCTTTGAAAGCAAAACTTGGCAGAGAGAGCGAGTCATGTTGAAATACCAAAATAGTTTCACACACCAACACAACGCCAAGTGAGCGGCGTACCTGTGGTAGGATCTCTAGACGTGTCCAATCATCAAACCAAACTGAACTTGACTTTTTGATCAGATTACATTATCATATTCTAGTTTGTTTGGGTTCGACGTTGTTTTTTAATACAGGGCTTGTAATAACAGTTTGTCTGAAATCAATTCCATTGACCCAAAGACCCAAACATTGTCAATCTTACCCACCCATTAGGTGTAGGAGACTCTGACTTGATTTCAGGTGTTTTTATTGATATGGTTGAAAATCAGAACACGAATCCTCTGGAGCTGTGTTTCAAGATACTTAAAGAATGTTAAGTCCAATATCATGTTTGGCTGTGTTTGGTTTACAGCTCCTTAGAGTTGCTTTGCTCTTTAGCTGCCAAGAGTTAACTTTGTTTTTCTGCTTTCTGGTCGACACTGCAATGGACTGGACAGCTTTTCTCCACTGTGTTTGGAGATGATGCTCATAAGGATCGACTGGACCAAACTCGTAGGCTTTAAAACCTAAACAATGAGCTTTGTAGTCGTAGAACACCTTAATCCTGCACAAGTTTGTGACACCTGATCTATACAGTATACAGGATAATTTGATCCACTGGTAATCCCTGAAAACTGTTGACTTTAAACTGACTCTGGAAAAGCCTCCTAGATACACTTTCGATCATCACGTCTGTAAAAGTTGCTTTATTGCCCTGATGTCTTGCTCAAACTCAGTTTCAACCCACATTCATGCCGAGTCACCCTCCTGACAATTGGAGGAGAAATATGACCTTGGACCTTGTTAAGTCCAAATGCTTGGCCCAGGTTATGGTAGTGTAGTGGCTTCACAGGTCTGGTCTTAAACCTGCTGAACTGCTTATAGACTCACCTGGGTCACCCCAATAATATTTTTGATATGCTGGTTTTAAAATGTGAATGATATTGACTGTGATTACTGTATATCCGCTTGAGGTTAACATTAGCTACTGTACTAAGAACCTTCTTACAGATTAAATAGACAACCCTAGTGACTGCACCTCCTTAAATATTTTCTAATCCAGACTTTTTTTATCCATCTGCTTTTTTCCCATGAGATCTAGATATATGTAATGCTATCTAATTTCAAAATAAGAAGTGATTTCAAAACCCTGTAGGCCTCAGTAGTACTGAGTTTGGATATTTCAGTGAAAATGAATGGACTTCATTGGTAACTTATTTGCACTCTGTGTGTTCTACTTTTACACATTAATAGGTTTATCCTCATTTCGGTGGCACTTGTTATTTTCCCCCAAAAAGTTCGACTTTGGATCAATTGGAAAAGTCGACTGAAAAAGAAGAGTCCTCTGGAGAATCCTCTGATGTAACATTGTTATATTTTTCTGTCACCAACTTTTCAAAGTCGAGGTCTCAGCAGGGCCAGAGACAGTCGCTGGAGTCAACACTCTGTGCTCCTTGGCGGCGTTTAGGTGGGGACACAACAGCTTTAGTGCTCCAGGGTCACTGCCCTGATAAAAAATGTGCTCCTCCTCCGTGCTACCTTTCAGCTGTTCCAAGCACTGACAGCTGCAGGAAAATCACACTTTTGTTCACTGCTATCCTGTTTGTGTGGAGGCATATGTGAAGTCCACCAACCTACCATCGATCCGACTTATTTATATATTTATTCCTTTATTTTACCATTGATTCTTGCAGACAGAGGTCTCAAAGGCAAATTGAATTACTCTCATCCCTAAGTGTATTTGAATTGACAGCATATAGGACCAGGCTCAGCAACATTCCTCTTAAGATGAAACAACATAGTTATTTCTTGAAGAAGCTATTTGTAAGGTTTGCTATCGCTACAGAGCCAGTGATGGCAATGATAGTATTTTATTTACCACTATCTGAGAGTTCAGTGGAAGGGCCAGTTGTCTTCAAATCTCCTTCCATCTTAACCCAAACTTGCAGATAATTTGCAGAGCCAAGCCAAAGGGCACAAAGAGACTGAACATCATAAGAAATCCACAAGGCCACATCGGCAAATGAGAACTGGGCTCTGCTGTCAGCTCTCACTAGACTTTCGCTGACATGCCGTCATAGAGAGTCGTCTCTGCCTCCTGCCTGTCATGCATGTCTGCAATGCCTTGCTCTAATGCTTGCACGACCAGAGAAGCCATGCAGACCATAATATGTAAGGCCAGTCGGTCTTTTCTCACAGTCCACTGAAGTGAGAGCATTGAAAGGTCCAAACCGCTGCCCCCATTGATTATTCCCACAACTGGTTATTTGACTGACACCAGAGACTAAGCTGAACAGAAGTGACTGTTGTGTCATTAGCCTGAATCTAATTAAAGCGATTCTTTTTCTCTTTTACTACAAACTGTCCTCTGCTCCCACAACATCTTGCTCATCATTATTTACCTTCTTCTCCAGTTTCTCAAAGGACCAACTGTAACGTACAGATTCACATCCTTCCTTACATTTCAGAGGCTGTGCATTCTCTGCAAATGAAAGCCAGTAGATGCCAGGTACCTTTTTTCATGCATTCATCATGAGCAAGGATATCGTTACGAACCAGGAGCACACATTTTTTTCCCGTTGCCAAGTACAGCGTGCCTCAAAGGGCCGAGTTTACAATCAAAATAACTAACAAGACGGCAAAGCATCTATTAGGACACCCAGCTGTTTCTTCAGGCTCATGTGTCTGCATGAGGTTGTAGCTGCTCTGGTGATGCAGATTGTGAAATACCACACTTTAGCTTCTTTTTACTGAAACAGAAGATCAAATAAGTCAGGATTTATGACGGCTTGTTGAGCTGTGGTGAAAATTTTGACCTGCCGTTGTCACCAGATGAAAGGTCAGGAGGTCATTCAGGATTCATCCCCTGGGCACAAATAATCAATTCATCCATCCATTTGCTGTACCACTTATCCTTGTTGGGTTGTGGGGCAGCTAGATCCGGTCCCAGCTGACCTGAGTAAAGCCGGGTACACACTGGAGAGGTCGCTGGTCTATCACAGCATCGACGTGTAGAGATGCACAACCTCACACACTCATAGTCACACCTTTGTGCAGTCATCGATAGTAATGTGCCTTCCTTATGACTATGGGAGGAGGCCTGAGAACTTGGAGTGAACCCATACAGGCACAAGGAGAACAAGGAAACTCCAAATTCACAGTATCACCATGCTGCCTTAAAGGACGAACCGCCTGCCGCACACAGCTATCCTTAGATTCCTGCTGCTGGCAAAGCTAAAAACAGAGCAGTTTCCATATATAAACAGGAAATGTCAAAAATAAGATAAGAGATAAGATAATCCTCTATTCATCCCACAATGGGTGAATTTTCTGTCTTGCAGCAGCAGACGACAGTGAGGGAATATGAAACAAAGATTAAAAAAAATATATAAAGATATAAAAAGAATTACATTTCTAAGAAACTATGTGCAATCCAGCAGCGCGTGTGACAATATATACCAAAATTCTGAGCAGATATACTATGGGAAATAGAATTGTATTGTAAATTCCACCCAAACCTACATAAATACATCTTTGCAGCACTGTATATTTTTTTAGCCTCATGAAGCCTGACACCTGACCAAGACCTTTCCCTGCTGGCCTTAAAATAACCTTGGAGTCATTCTGAACCAGCATCACACTTGCCTCAGACTTTGGTCGCATTTGCAGACTTGCAGAGACTTGCACGGTCACAGCCCGCACCTCCCTGTGCAGACAGAGATATTTATATCTGCCCGAGAAGAGGAAAACACAATAGCAGTGTTTTGAGGCTGCTTGTCTCCTCACCGAGCAGCTTTGGTTTTCTTTGCTCTCGACGCTCTGACTATTTGCCTTTACAGCCACAAAAAACGGTGCTTAAGATGAAGCCCACTTGCCCTTTATCTGTATTCCCCCTCAGTCTGAGACTATAAGTTCTCAGCAAGCGTGAAGAGATGACCGTAGCTCAGGGGGGACGGACACACTGACGGAGAGAAAGGAAAGCGGCAAAGAATTTACACACGTACGTGACCTAGGTTGTTCAAAGGTCGTTCGGCGCTGTAGAGACTGTTAAAACTCAGGTTTGTCTGTGGGGAACCCACAGTCTGGGCCACTTTAAGAGCCATGTTTCTGTGTCTCCATCCAGACGCCGAAAATACATCAGCCTCCGTTTATTATTACAGAAATCCATAAATCATTCAGTGGGTTTTGGTAGCTTGGTGCCCTCATTGGCTGTTTTTAGAAGCCGGAGCTATTTCAGAGCCGGCACTTACAAAGCTTGTATCAAAATTAAATAATGTAAGGGACAGAGGGATGAGCGAAAAGGAAAATGGATTGAAAAAACTTTTCTTTTTTTTAATGCACCACTTCTTTTTCCATGATATTGATGGGTCTCACCTCATCTCAGTCTTTCACTTACAATAGATTAGTTTGTATCTCTGAAGTGTGCATATTATATTTATAGTGAACCATTCCATCACAGTTCCAGTCCAACATAGAGGAGGCTGATGTTGCCGGACTCACTGCGTGTGAACACCTCAACACTGTAAAGCAGTCAGGTTTGTGACTCCTTATTAGACAAGCCAGCCACTACATACACACTCAAATATTTAGGGAAAATATTCTCCACATTAAATTAGCAGAATAAAACCCTCAAGTGTTTTGGATGACAACACTTCATCCACAGGTTGTGGCTGATGCTCTGATCTTGATCCTCATCAGTGACACAGCCTCTCCTCTACCTCTTAATTATGTCAAACACAGGCAAACCTGCTCTATGTAATTAGACCTCGGCTGAGAGGCACAGAGGTCTTTCTCTTGCCTCCTGAATAATTGTATCTGATATTCACTCCTTAACAAGATTTTGCTAACCTGCTATTGACATTTAGACAATAAAGTTCTGAGCAGAGCACAGGAGCTAAAATATCATCCTCTCCTCTTTGCAATATCAATGAACCTCTTGCATTTATTCATCAGCTGTGTTATCGCTGCCAGGAATCATCAAGGAAAGCAGCTCTTTGATGATTCCAGTGATGCGTGACAGAGATAGATGTGACTCAGTTTGATAAAGTAAGAAATGAGAAAAGAGTATTGTAATGGTCTTTTTAAGAACAGGGAGCTGCTGCCACCAACCCTGCCTCTTAAAACATGTTTTATAGTAAAGAAATATTAACCTTTAATCATAGATTGTATGTAGAAATGGAGGAAGCCTCTGTGGTATCACTAAAGGTCTCTGTCTGGGAGTGATGTGGAAGCTCAAAGTGGGCTGCTCCACCATCCACATCATAGCAGAGCCTGTTTCCACATAACTCAATATGTGGCAAAGAGGTGGGGTATAGAGATGCACAATTTAGAAATACTGAAAGAAAGGCTTTCAAGCACTTGGTAGAAATCCCATGAAAGCTACTGAACTACCTCTTCAATTTCTTTACCCTTCATCATTCTAATAAGTCTGAAATCCAGATCTGTGTTTGGGTTCCAGTAGGTAATGCACTATCAACAAAGCTTTATATCTAAAAGCATCTCCATTTCTTTTTCACTCTACAGATATGACAGAAAAGTGCAGTTTCAAGAACTACCACAAACACCTGATACCTCTCTGTCAGTGTCAGACAAATCTGAACATTAAGTGTAACATTTGTTGCAGGGCGATTGCACTGGGTTACATTATATTGTACAGGTGTTCAGCAATAGCCTTAAGAAGCTCCCATATGCTGTAACATCGGTTTATTGGTTGTACTGACAGGAGTAGATGGACAGGTGTTATGTGGTATTGGATAGATGAAGAGTCAGTCAGTTTGTGATTTTTGTGCAGAAGCAGTAGATCTCAGGAGGCATGAGACCTTGTAGTGGTGTTTTTCAGAACCTAAATTGATGTTCTGGAAAAGGTTTGTGTAAGTTTTAACACTGAGGACATGAGGGTGGGCTGCACTGCTGTATAATAAATGCTGAGATTAACCTTGGGATTTATTCATTTACCATCATTCTTTCATCACCCAGCCAAGGGCAGCACATGGATTCTTGACTATTGCGCTCCTCTTTGGCAGCTTTTCGCTTCATTTAGCCGAGTGACCCCACAAAGCTGGAAATAGACTCAACTGTGAAAATGACTATAACTTCACTAGAATTCCATTACATTTGCTTTAATAGTGTCACTTTTGTCTCAGGGTATGTATGTTTGGTCTCAGCAAACAGGGAGGAACATTTTAGAGTCTTGGACTTTTTTTTCTTAAATTTGAAGTCTTTAAGTTCTCAGTCTATTGATTTGATAATATCTGTTGTTACTGATATTAAATACTAGGAAATGTTGACTTTCAGTGATCTAATACAGCTCTGATACAACTGGAAACAGCAATCCTGAATGCCACTTTGTTTCCTGTGACTACTTATCATAGACAGGCAACTTGAATCCACATCCCGTCACAAATTATGAAAACTGCTCTATAGAGGGGTGAATACAGAATGGAACTACATTGGGTGGATATACAGTGGCATGCAAAAGTTAAAATGATGTCCAAAAGGCATAAAGTTACAGATGACACATTCCCTTTACATTTTAAATAATATCATTTCTTTCATTTTCATCTTTTACATTTTCAAAATGACAGAAAAGGGAAAGGGCTGGAGCAAAGGTTTGGGCACCTGCATAGTCAGAACCCGATAGCTCCCCCCCCGTTCTTTAGCAGTGTGCTGCTGCTTTCCCCTGTTTCACTCTAAAACTGTAGAAAACAAAAACAATACACTGACATTGTTTCAAACATTGCAAAAGAGTGTTTCATGTTTAACTTTAAGCCTTTTGGAGATCATTTCATCTTCCACTTGCTGAACTGTTCACATTAACAGAAGTTTGACCAGGGGTGCCCAAACTTTTGCATGACACTCTATGTTGGAAATGCAGACCATCAATAGCATCAGCTATGGTACTGGTATATGGCCGATGGCTGATAAATTGAGTGCATAGTTAAAAACCATTCTGGCACCACTGTGAACCACCAACATCAACACACTGACGTCTTTCCTGGTTTTAGTTTCTGATTTTTATCTGTTTCATCTCTCTCTCCTACTACCTGTACACACATGCAGTATTTTGAGCCATATTCTCATTTAAGCAGTTTTTTAAGCTGAATTTGCACAAATCACCAAACACAAATTTGAAGAGAAATACTATTGTGATTTATTTACTTGTAAAATAATCAAAGTTAGAGCAATTAAATTATAACTTTATATCTCACAGCACACAGTGTCCTCTGTAACTGCTGCTTTTTGGTGGTCTCTCTCTTCCAAATAAGGTTTGTTCAGAAATCTGATATATTTGGCACTAGTTGATTTTTTTTAATTAATTCAGAAAGCAAAAGTCACGTGACATTCAGCTGACCAATGGTGGCATTATAATCATTCAACTCTCACTCAGTCACTCAGTCAGTCACAGACATGTGCGATTATAAGGCTGGACACACTGTTCAAGCCAAAAATAGGAGTTTCACCTCAGGGAAATTGTAATGATTACACCTGTCTGTCCATGGTAAAAGAACCACTAAGAGTTACTGAGAGTGGTCCCTGTTCTATGCTGTCTTTAACATATCCATGTCTGCAAGGCTGAGTTAAAGATACAGTAAGATTTTACACTTCTCTGTGGTATTTCACAAAAACATAAATTTCCACCTCGTTTATGACGGGACCGGTTTCCTTCATCAAGATGAAAACATTTTACAAGTTACAGAGAGTTGTTTTATCTGTGATCTGTGAGGCCTCATCACTGCTGTGTGGCTTAGTTTGAGAGTCTTATTAACCCACAGACATTTATTCCACCCCTGGCTGTCTATTGATGACCTGCTTGATGACCTGTAGAGCCATTTTACTTCACTTATCTACTACAGAGATAATTGATAGCCTCCAGCACTCATTATTTTTCTTCATTTGAAATTCTCATTAAATTGTCAAAAGATATTAACCAGTTAATGTAAATAACCTAATTTTATATAATTGTCTGTTATTACTTTCTTAAAACAATAGCATCCAACTTTCTTCTTCAGCTTTCTTAGCCTTGGCAAAATCTGCTGTGTGGGAAGCAATGTGTTTTAATTTTTCAGCAACCACAGCAAGTTGTTTTGGGACCAACAGAAATGATGGGCAGTAAAAAAAACTAAAAAAAAAACACAGCCACAGTGAGCACTTGGCACCAAACTTGTTAGAGACACATTACGCATAAACTTTTCTAAATGAAAAGCTCTCATAACAGCTTGTTAAAATATCACCAACTGGAGCAAAGTCTGGGACAGAATTATTAGAGGAGATATGACTAATGGAAAGTAAAATGAAAGACTGTAGAGATTGAGCCGGCAGCGCTAATGAAGGAACACTGATAGGAAATGCTGAGATAGAGGGATGACAGAGGAAGAGGTTGTAAGGGTCGAGATAGAAATGAATGAGAACGGGAGGGAAGAAGGAGCCGTCTCTGACTTGTTAAGATTGATGTGGTGAGTAAATCCCATAATGCTTAATGGGTTGGGATGATAGAGTTGACAAGTGACAGGATGAGGAATAGAGATGGAGCGTCGTCAGTGGACAGGTGGATGTAAAGGGAGGAGGGAGAGAAGAAGGAGAGATGCAACCTAGAGTGGTGGTGCGAGTCGGTTAGGTAGCTGCTTTAGCGGGGTGATTGATGGTGGACGGGTTAAGGATGTGATGCAGTTCAGGGTGGTTTAAATTAAAGGCCCAGGTTGTTTGGCATAGGCTTATTCTGCTTGACCTTCATCGGGCTGTTGAAGAGATTTCACATGATTTCTCTATTAATCATGTGGAGTTAACTCCTATAGATTTGACTTAGTTAAATCCACTGATTTAATAACTGTCATTCCAGATGTGATGCAGATGAGGGTGATAATCACCATCTGCAGAAATTTTATTTGCATAAGGTTTTAGCTATAGTACAACGTTGTGACAATGAACACTTTATAAAGAGTCTTTTTACTGTAGATTGCCTATAAAAGCAGCTGTATTCTGTCCTGTTAGCAGATATCTCTTTTTATTACCTGTAAAAACATTTGTTTAATCAGCCAAACAAGTAAAATAACATCACAAGCACAATCTTTAGGAAGTAAAATATATTGTGTTCAAATTGAGGTCACCAGTTATTGTGTTTGTTAGATTGGACAGTGAATTACACAGCATTACCTGCCTAGTATCACCTAATTAATTTACACTTAGAATTACATTAGCTATGGTGTTGGTTAACTGTAATAGTAACCGGGCAGATCCCTCTCTTGTCTATAACCTTGGGAAGTGTTTACTACCAGTAGCTCAGCAGCTAAAAGAGAGAGTGAGAGCTTCAATAATCACTTTATCTGATATTTTCAGCTTTAATTACTAGATGTGACTCACAGCACCGGCAGTCCCATTATCCGATGTAGTTATTACCACAAGTGGAAGGCTACATATGACTAAATGTAATGTCACTTTGATGATAATAGTCAAAATAATAATAAAAAAAAAAAAAGATTGGTACCAAACTAATTAAGTTATTGTAAGTGTGGACTACAGAGGAAACGATGGAGCTGTACAGATGCATTTTGAGGTTAATTTGTCAGTTGCTCAGTCATGGAAATAGTACAATCTAAACCCTGTTTTTCATCCATATGATTTATAGTTTAATGAAAATTCTGCTTTATTTTGCGTAATAGCAAATTATTCAGTTAGTAGAATGAGCCCATTCAACAGCCTCCGAGGTTTAAACAATGCACATTCACATGCCACAGTGTTCAGTTTTTTTCACGTCTTTTCTTTTCGTTGCTTTATAGGATCTACATTTTCTTCAGCTTTGCTCACACTGACTAGTATTGTCTGTTCGCTGGCTCGCAGTCTCACATCTGAAATGAAGTGCATTCATCTCCACCGTGGTGAGAAGGATGGTAATTAGGATGTGTTAAGATACAACAGTGCAGTCATTACAGGAACGGCAGCGAAGCATTAACTAAAAAAGATCACAGGAGAGACAGGAGCTCTGCTGAACCTGGTTTTATCATTTATCTTTGGGTTTTACACAATTTAACACACACGCACACAAATAATTCTTATGTACGTTGAGCCAAGTTATGCGTTCCTACGCAAACAGCATTAACCCCGTAAGTGGTATCTCTCCTGGTAATGAGTGTTTTGTTTACAAAACAAGATAAAGAACCTCCGTGGATCTGGGTGTACATGTGTAGGGGGATGGTGGTTAAGGCTTTAATGAGAAGGCTGCTGTTCCTGTTTCAATCCTGGTCCAATCCTCGAGATGACTGAAGGAACTTTTCGAAGACATTGATTGCCATCCGTTCGGTGGAGGAAATAATAACCTTGCAGGTAACTGTGCTGTCTGTAGCGATTTGCCCCTCAGTGCAGTACTGACAGCTCATTACCTCAGTGTCCCTGCTTCACACTGATAATTCCCCCCAGAAAACCGTCAGTGTATTGCCATTCTGTTTTTTTTTCTTTGTTTGTTGGGTTGTTTTTTTCTCCCTGGATATTCGGCTCCGTTCATGTGTTTTGAATGCGATTCTTCCCAAAGACTCCATTTAGTTTGAAAATGTTTGTTGGAATAATTATGATAAACAGCCATCTGTTGACTAATTTTCACTAAACAGTCAACGGGTGTGTCGCACTGGCAATTATGAAAGCAAAGTTCAAATTAAATCCAAAGGAAATGTCTCAATCAGTGGATCCACTCACTAAAGGTGAAGCAAATCTGATACAGTCTTTCAATTCCAGCTCAGCTTGGTTGAACTTGAACATAAGTGATCAACCACTAACTCAACACTGCCGACTCTAATGTGAAGTTAATATTAAGCAGGGAAAGGAGGATTCACACAGTCAGTTTTAGCAAGTTATTAAGGTGCGGTCGCTTCAACGTGGAGTCTTCAAACAGAGGCTTCTTATGAATGACAGATTTAAATAGGGGGCCTGCGTCTCTGATTGGAGGAGCAGGAGAGACACGTCATCAAAAAGAGCTCATGTGATACCACACAGCACGATTAAAGTAACAGTCTAGTGTCAGTGTTATAAATACAATGCAATGTAGAAATAATTCAATAGAAAATAACACATAGAGGCAGCAGAAGCCTCATATAAGGCAGCAGTTATAGAAAACAAGAGGTTAATATTATTTATAGAGTGGCAAATCATAACAGAAGTGATGTCAGGGAACTTTCCCTGTAGAGCAGGTCTACTGTCCTCTTATCATTCCCCATGCACATATAGTAGAACACAATAGTTCAAAATGTGATCTGCCGTTAGTTGTGAAACCCAGGTGGATGATATGAATACATCCCCTGAATTAACATTTTAATTTACTGTCTTAAAATGTGCAAGCTACTAACTGGTAGCAAGTATGCTATCTTGAAAAGCTTGTTTTGCTTAGACTAGATAGAGCGTCAAAGACACCACATTGGCACAAACACTTTTTTGCCATGTCAGTGAAATATACAATCTACAATATAGACTCAGTTTTAATTAATAGATTTTTACCATTTGGGGATCATGGTACAGGTGATCTTATATATTTTATTTCAGTTTTATTTTTATTTTCCTTTGGGAACAATGCCAGCATAAGAAGTC
>OMNW01034860.1:0-13355 GCA_900303245.1 Selene dorsalis | reverse complement strand
CCCCTCTCTCTCTCTCTCTCTCTCTCTCTCTCTCTTTCTCTCTCTCTCTCTCTCTCTCTCTCTCTCTCTCTCTCTCTCTCTCCAGTCTTCCTCCACCAATACAAACAAGTTTGTTGCATAAACTTTTTGTCTTGTATGTTTTCCCTCTTGTAAGATACGGTAAAGTATAAATAGATAATTACAGACTTTATACATACCCCGAGGATAATTTGTCTTGGACATAATTGCCACATAAAAGCACTGTACCCCACAGTGTGTCTGTGTGTCGCATTATCTACTCAACAAACATAAAAGCAGCAACAGGAACATTGTGCAGCGGCAGATTGTGTGTGTGTGGGTGATCAGGCAGGGCTTTGTTGCTGTGCTCCTCTCTCTCTCTCTCTCTTTTTTTTTCTTTCTTTTTTACATAAGAAAAAAACGACATTCCCTTCAGCAGCATCCTTTTGGTTCATGTCTGGGAAATCCTCCTCTAGTCACTGCTGCATCTGCGTCATCAGGAGCAATTTTTTACAGCTTTCAACCACCCACATGATGGCAAGCTTGAAACACAAAGAGAAGGCAGAAAAAGGAAGCAGAGGTGCTTCCCCGGCCTTCTTTCAGACGCCTCATAAGCCAGAAAAATCTCGTCTGACACGGTTTAATAGTTTTTGAGCAATTTTGCCTACTGTAAAATCTGAAATCAAGACTGTTGTGCGTCTCCGTTTGAAGTATGTTAAGGTAAAACCTGTTTCGAGATGCATAAAGAGTCAAGCCAGAGTTTTATGGGTTTTTTTTTTTATTTTTATCTGCGTTCATCCATCATGTTACCAGAGGAGGAAGAGGCATAATAATTTTACATAGTAGCAAGGAATGTATCCTCTCAGGGATCAATCTCATGAAAACCAATCAGTGGAGGTTTTTGCCTCATTAAACTAAGATCAATGTGGACAACAGCAAAACATCAGTCACCACTGTGTCTTTTCTCACGCGTCTTCAGTTTCAGGCTTTAAGGTTAGGATGTGGACACCATGCCCAAAGGTGCTCACACATATTAGGCGCTTTAATGTTGGAGGTAAAGTGGATTCATTTGCATAATTAGCGCTGGAACATATTGAGAGAGGAGGGGAGGGAAACGGGAGCACACGACAGCAGCCATGTTTAGACTTCAGCACAGTGAGTGTATCAGGGGGAGGCTTACTGATGACTTTCATCTTTCTGGATATGAGTCAAAACAGTCACCGCCGCCTCCTCCTCCTCCTCCTCTGCCTCTTCCCACCCTCCCCCACGCTGAATCTCTCCTCTTCAAACAAGCACCCTCACGCTGCCTGTTGATGTTGTGGTCGGAGCGCGGAGTCACACAGCGGCCCTGTTTGGTTTCCCATTCTCAGAGATTATGTCAGAGGCACCAGTGGGTTCTTTACAGTGCAGCGCCCCCCTCCCTACACACACACACACACACACACTATCCGGCGCTCTACCATCCCAGTGAGCAAATATTTGATGGTGATAAAGTCTTTGTGTCCCATTGAAACCATTCTCAGGCAGCACACTCGTCATGTGTGCAGAATTTGAGTTTGTTGTGCTTCTTTGTTTGTTCCAGACCTGCAGCACAGGTCCATGTTATTCTTTCATGGCCGAAGCACTCCACTGCTCATTACTGCCAGAGAGTATGTTTGGATTGGATTTTTTTTAGCCCGGTTTGTCTCATTATTTCACACAATAACAGAAGCAGGTGGTGTCAACTGTTTTCTTTTATTTAGCGTTGTGTTGCACGGCTCCCACTGGTCTGCCTGTCAGGTCAGTTGTATTGTTGGAATATATGAACAGGACAAGTCTGTTTTGCCGTGTTTCCGCTATGTGGTACCAGCTCGACTTGACCCGACTAACTAATTTTGGGTGTCCATCAGGTAAAGGTTCCCAGAATCTGCAACCTGGTACTACTTTTCTAGTACCACCTCAGCCGAAGTTGAGAGAAGCTCAATTTTATGCAAATGAGCAGTGTCACCACTGAAGCAGCAGCCAATTGCAGACCGGGATTCTCACAGCAGGAGAAATTGAGAGAGCCTAAATGGACACATCTGTGACGCAGCTTGAAAATCCCACCTTCCCGCCTTCTGCAAGCTCCTGCTAGAGCTAGCAGGCAGCGTAAGACCAGTGACCAGAGCGTCTGCAGGCACTCATTTCACTTTTGGTGTGAGGGCATAGTTAGAGGCGAGCAGTCGGTCTGCTGACACAATCAGCCGGTCAACCTCCATCATCATCCCAGAGAAAGCGAAAGCGATCCAATGAAGTTACCTGCAGCTCTTAGGACATTTACTGCTGGCTGATATAATTCCCTGTGGAAGATAAATGTTGGTCTCACAGGTGAAGGTGAAATCTAACAGCTGGCAACAGGCAGCAACATCAGTTTGTCTGAATGTAAAGTGAAGCTTCATGTTTGTACTGGACAGAACAGCAGCGCTGCCTCTGGGCTCTGTATGTACAGATGTCACCACATTTCAATAAATACATGTTTGAGTTTGAGTCTGTATTAACGCTCTACTCTAAAGGTACTATCCTGTAATGGAAACAACCTCCAGAACAGTACCTGGTACCAAAGCCGAGTCAAGTCGAGCTGCTATCACATAGTGGAAACTTTTGTTGCCAGATGTGACCTTTGACCTGCTACATGCTGCTGTTAAAGACCTGTCATTACGCGGTCTTATTTACTCCATCGGTCCTAATTGCTTGTTACGTATTTACGACAAAGCGGTTTCCCCATGTGGATCGATAACGTTTTGATTCGGTTATATCAACCCAATCGAGCCGCCATCATCCGCCACGGGAGCGTCTGCAGTCTATTCCTACATCAGTGAGCGAGATAGCACCCAATTAATTCTAATGATACATTCAGAAATTGCCTTTCAAGAAAAAAAAAAGTCATTCAAATTTAATCAGATGTGATATAATCACTGAGTTGTAATCACAGATGTGACTCAGAGCCGCATTACTGTATGTCAGAGAGTTTGATGTTCAGAAGTGCCTTACAAAATGAGACCAAAGAGAAGATTCAAAGAGCTAGAGGCCCTGTGTGGAGAGACATCCCTCCCTGTAGAGTTGGAGGAGATACTAGATTAACATAATGAAGGATAGGTTATCCCAGGGTAGATCGTCATTAGCCTGATATGCCCAAGATGAATATTTGTGGTTTCCATACACTGGGTATATGTTAAAGTAATAGGAAGACATTAGGAGAAATGTGCTTATTTATTCTCTCAACCCAGAGTGAGGTTAATAGAAAGAACCTGTAAAGCCATTTGATCGTATAGCTTCTGTTCTGACCACGAGTCCCACATCAACACGGAATATCCTGCTCATCTGTGCTCTTCATTGGGGCTTGAGACTTGGCTTGGAAAAGGTGATGTTATGCACTTTGCTTATCAGTGATGATAGTGTTAGATAGTCTGATCAAACAATCCTGATTGAGTAGAGAAGGCTTATGTTTGAGTGTGTTATATTTCTCTTTTTTAAAACTGAACTTGGATTAAAATAAAAATGTGTTGTTAGCAAGAAATATTTAAGAAATGAATGCTAGGTTCTTAGGGACTTGAACACTAGCCAGCAGATAGCTGGATGAAGCTCAGGATGAAGACTGGTTAACTGTCTCAGTCCAATTATAACAAACTCCACAGACTGCAATAGCAAAAATTACCATGTGGTTTTATGAGGGCTCCATGCAGGGACTGTTTGACTCCTGTTGGCCACACCCATATATCCCATATAACCAGAAATTGCCTCATGTGTTGATCAGTGAGTATTTGTATTAATGTTTGCGAATTATCTTTTTTTTTTTTTTTTTTTACCTTTGAGAGAGGCAGGCTTTATGCTAAGATGTATTTTTTGAACATATGTGAATATTTGGCAAGAGAGTGAATTAGACGTCCAAACGGTTTCCCGTCTGAGGTTCTCTGTACATGAATGAGAGTGAGGGGATCTCATTTCATTTCTATTCATGACCAGTAACGACTTTCTCCCCAACTCCAAACCATCAAATCAATTATCTACGTCATCGCTCTATTAGCACACACTTTTTGGTGTCGCTCTGTTGACTGTACTCGGATGAGTGACTTAATGGACTGCCACGTTGGCTCGAGTCAATAAAAAATGCAACTTTGTAATTAAATCTCTGTTTGTGGCCCTACACCTAATCTGCTTGATTTCATTGCAGTTTGAGTAAATAGTTATTTTTTCTCAGATAACAAGCCCCTTGTTTTGTGGAAATTACCTCGGCTGGTGTTTGTTTTTTTCTCTTTACACAGGTCAAATAAGGTGATGAGAGATCATGGGATGCAGTCCATCTTGCTATGTGGTCACTGACTCTTGGAATAGCTCTTCTGATTGCGTTCAAATCAGCAAACTGGATTATCCGATCAGATTTATTGTAGCAGCTCTTTATTTCCCGCTTCAACACTCAAGCTATTGACATCTGCTGGGGGAAGATAGCTTTAATTATTTTCCATCCATATGTGATTAGCTGAGATCTGCCTTTAAATGCTCAGTATGGGGCCTGTTGAACACTCATCTCCTGTCCATTTCAGCTCAGACACGGACCACTAGCTTCAGACTTAGCTCCATGAGCTCGCAGCTGACTGTGCTTCAAGGCTCCGTGAGAATATTGAAATATAAGATTACATAAGGTCTCTTTTGCTAACAGTGTGCTGGTTGTACGTTTTCATTTGCATCTTTGCATTTGTTATGATATTGCTTGTGGTGAAGGTCAGTCAAATCTTGAGAACACAGTTGTGTTCATTAGTCATGTAATCTGCCCCTAAGAGCAAATGCAGAGCTATAAATTTGGCCAATTTTGCCTCGTCCATGTAGCTGCCAGAGGCAGCACTTGCATCCTCAAGCTGAGTGCTTGATTAGTCTTAATTAATCCTGGATTTTCTGACATTAATCCTAAACTGAACTCATAGATCAAGAGTTTCTTCTTTGTTTCTTTTTTGTTTGTTTTGTTTTCTGCCTAATTGAGGCCAAGTGGCTGTAAATTGCATTTTGGAAAACATACAGAGAAGATTGCTGCCATTTTACTGCTGTTTGGTTGCAGGTGCATGTGTGGGAACAGAAACAGATAAGGAAGAATGCCAAAAATCCATAGCTCATATGCTGCTGATGCATAATGATGTTTATTAGGCAGACATGCAGAGAGAGGATAAGAATTCAAAAAACAAATGGCGTTCCACAAAGAGAAGATCCACAGAATTAAAGCCTGGATTTTCACATGCGGATGTGCACAGCAAAATGTAGCTGCATTCTCTTCCCTGCTACATGATAATTGAAGGTTTATTATTGTTTATCATTCCTCAGTAGCCCCACAGCAATTTCAGGAAGTTTTTCCATGACTGGCTTAAATCCCTAATGTCTGATTTTTTTACTACACCACTTTCAGAATGTCCAGTTCTTCAAGTCATAAAGTTGAAGGTTTTTCTTTTGGATTAAATGACTATTTTTAGTCCATGACATAATGCTCTTGTACTGAAAGCAGGCTGCATGTATTTGAAGTACTCCACAAGGCCCTGGAGGTGTCCATTTCCACACATAAGTACATACTGTAGCTCTGAGTTCAGAGCAAATGATCTGCGATGCCAGTGAACCATAGAGCTGCTGTGAAAAAATGAAAAAAAAAAAAAAAAACTGGTGTTCTTTTAGAAACACAATAATCCCACCATCAGTTTGTAGCCTGGCTCTCATCTAAAGACTGCTGTGTTTTTTAATCAAATTCATGTCTTGTTTCCATTGATTTGATCTTGCTGGAGCTTGTGGAGCAGCAGAATGGACAGTGGTTAACTTTACATCCAATACTCTCATAGTGCAATATCATAAACTTATCTTTGTCCCTCTAATTGGTGGACCTACTATGGATGTGTGAGTCAATCTTTATAGAGTTGAATACTGTGAGTGTGTCCAGTGTGTGGACACACTATATGTGAGATCTTGTGGATGGTGTGGATTGGATTGAGTTACTAAAGCTTAAATTTAGAGCACAGGGCACGATAGTATTTATCCTGTGTACTTTTGAAGGTCTTCTGTCTAAAGTTGGTGTAGTGCCAGCCCCAGTTTGGACTGGAAGATAAGGAAAAGAGACACAAAAATGTCACTTTTAGTACAAAAGCCGAGAACTCCACAAACACTCTTGACTTCACAAACACTCCACAAACTGGAGTGCACATATTATGCAAGTACCTGCTCTGAAATCACAATACACACTTTCAAGAGTTGAGTGCTGCAGGGATGTTGTCTTTCCCTGGGTTGTATAGACCAACCCAGGAGGCCAGTGGGAATTTTCTGTTTTTTTGTTTGTTTGTTTTGTGTTAACAAAAACTTTGGTTCAGTTTAACTAAACACATAATCCTGAAAAGTTTTGTTCAAACCTCTTCTATAAAAGCCTTTCTTCTTCTAAAGGTAGTCATAGTCTGTAAGGACGTGAGTATAAAGACAAGGCAGTAAAGGTGGACTGGTGAGATGACACAGTTGCATTTGCAACATGTTCTTAACCGCCCTTTTTAACAGACATAAGAAAAAAAACTCTAAGAAATTGGGACTGAGGGATTTAATTACCTTATTCTGTGTACATATAAAATGCCTTGAGCTTGACTTGACCACAGATCTTATTCCAGCCATCCAACCAAAAACCCATTCAGAAAACCCATTAACTCTGGAATGAGGGAACCTTATGTGCTAAAATGCTGCTTAATTTCAGGGTTTTAGGATTCTGGCTGCATTCTTAACCTCTGCAGCTCAGTTTAACCTAGAAGAGTAAAGGTTGCTGAGTTGATATGTCTCAGGTGCATCAGCTGTTGAGGTGTACAACTGCTTGTGTGAATAAAGATTGTGATGTGAAGAATGAGTGTTTTGTGGCTCCAAACAGGCGGGTTGTGAAATTTAAATGCATTTAAAGGATGGACTGCTGCCCAGGTTCAAGCCAGAGCTCCTTCAGTCTACAGTATTATAGTCTTGACAGAGATGGGTGTAAACTGCCACTTGTTTGGTTGCAAAGTGTGTTGTGGCTGTAGACTTGATGTGGAGGTCACACACAAGAGGCGTGTGTCGTTTCTTCCTTGTGCTTTAGCCTTAATTACAACTTTGTGAGAGTTTTACAAAAAGTGAGAGGTGACTAAGGATGTCTGACTACTACATGGCCCCAGTGACCCAGTTCTGATTTTTTCCTCTCAAGTTGCACAGATGGGATAAAAAATGCAATTTGATGACAGTGTTGATGACTGATGTAGCAGCGATCTCTGCTGCATGCGCCCAGGCTTCATAAGGGCTCTCTTCTTTCTCGTCTTTCTCATAATTCATAAATAATTCATCTATAGGAGTCCAAGGCAAGCTCATCAGCCCATGTGCATGAAGTTGATAATATTAATATAATAGTCGGCTCTGAACTGAATATGCAGAGTGCAGGTATAGTTCAGAGATTGAGTCAGATTGAGGAATTGTGTGACTGCTCAGCAGGAAGCCCCAAGCCAAGACTGCCATCTCAGCGAGGAGCCATTAAAGTGTAATGGCACCCAGCCACCACACTACTGCTCTCCCATACTATTGATTTATTCTATTTTAGGAAGTTGCTGTATGGCACAGACACCAGAGCCACAGTGTTATTTCATCCTGATTAGCCACACTCACAGTTCAGCAAAAACGAAATGTTTGAGGTGACGTTCAGGTAGACACAGTGTAAAGTGCTGCATCTGCAAACGTTTCCTTTGTTTCCTCTCTGTAATACAAAGGCAGATATGAAATAATATATTGTCTGTCTATAAAGTCTGTGTGTATGAGCTTAACATCTAATCCAAACAACATGAAATGCTTCTAATTCCAAGGCACCAATGGAAATGGGAATATAGACTAATTGGGCACTTTATTGCAAACATTAAACAGCGAGATGCTGAGTTACGTGACTGCATGTTGAAAGCATGCAGATTTGATGAAGAGGTTCATTTCGTGTTTGAATCAACAGAATCCTGATAACATGGTTTGACTTCAGACTGTGAAGTAACAAGCAGCATACTGTTGTGTATAATGTGTGTATGTTCTGCCTGCCTACACTCCAAATCACTGACAAAAGCTTCCATCTTCTCCCTTTAATATATTACCAAACTTACTCACAGCCATATATATGAAAGTATTACAACCTTAAGTATTGTTAGGAGCTCAGGTGAGGAGTGAAAGGTTATAACTGGCAGATAAATAATTTGTAATCTAGCCTTTGCACTCACTATTGAGACAGCTTGTATGTACTGTAGACATGAGGGTGAGATCTACAGAAAGACAGATCAATTTGAATATAACAGCAAGAAGAATATACATTATCAATAAATCAATAAAAGATAAACTAAATAGATTCAAAACAGTTTTGATTTGATAAGCAGAAGTGATGATGGGCTCAGGTTGCATTAACTGTCATTCATAAAGTGCTTTAAGCCCCCCACCCGAGGCATGAGAGAGCATTTTTGGATTAAAAAAGACACTCCACTCTGCAGCTTGTCAATCTAGATTTCTGCTGTGACAAGCTGATGAATGTGTTTGTATATGGTTTGAAAGGTGCCATATTGTATAAAGGTAGATACCCATGTGTTTTTTCATTATAAAGCAGTTCTAGGTTCTAGATGAATACCAGATGAAGTACAAGAGCCTCAGTCCACAGAGAAGTGAAACTGAGCCTTAAAACCAGCTGTCAGGACTTCTATGTCTTTGTGATGTCACAACAAAGCAGCCACTGCTCTCAGCCATGTTTGAAGCCCTATCCATCTGGACCCACCATCCAATCTTTCAGTATATGGTGTCCCGAACAGTTTACGTGAAATCTGATATTCCATTAGATCACTCAGAAAACACCAACCTCACCAACCTATTGTTAGCAGAGCTCCAGAGATGGAGGGGGGGCTGAAGAAGACATAGGCCAAACCTCTAGATAAAGATGGACATAGTCTCATTGACATCACCCACAGGTTTTTTGAAGAGTGGTTTTAAAGCTCAGAGTGGGCTGCTCCACCATCTTACCAGAACCTCACTCCACTGAACTCCCAGCCAATCCAAAAAGAGTGTGTGGAGCAGAGACACCCTGAATTAACTGCAATGGGTGAGTTATATAAAAAAAAATCTACCCATGGACAGTTGTCATGAAATAGGGAATACAGCTACAGCTACAGAGAGCGGTACCAGCCTGTTAACATGTTTACTTCTGCTGTAAAGTTGGACATTTTTAGACGAGACTCTATGGACATCATATGAGTTTAGGAGCCAGACTCTAAAGTACTTCAGTCCAGCATTTGCTGTTTTCTGCATTGGTTTCATTTTCAGCCTCTAAAGGTTGGTTCTTGAAGAAAACATGGGAAATATGTAAAGTATGGCACCTTACCAGCATCAAACCTTGACTGGCTCCTGCCTTGTGTCAACAGCACAGTCCTGTTAGGGATTAGTTCAGACTAGTTTGTATGTCTTTACATTGTAGTATATACATAACCAGGTAGAAATACACATGTTCCTGCTGTCTCTCCTCAAAGGCAGTGAAAACGTTTGGCTCGTTTGTTCTCATGAAAATAGTTTTGTGGAAAATCCGTCATATCTTACATTTCCGGCCATTTTTTCTCTTTCTCCCAACATCTGGCCAGCTGCCGCACTCGTTAGATTGTAGGTTTTAGAGAGTTAGAAAAAAACTGCCAGACGCAGCCTCCAGTGTCATGGAGGCATGGAGGAGCGGGTTACAGAGGCTGTTTGATGATCCGACGTGCACCTTATTGGAGGCACAGAGAGAGAGTCTTTTGTTACTGTCTGTGTGTTATCTTTTCATACGATGCGTTTTATGTTTTCTCATGTTCTGTACCAGACCAATAAGGAAGACATCCCCCGTAGGGGACAGTAACAGAAGCAAACGAGGCATCTATTAGTATGAACAGAGAGGGAATCAGCAGTTGGCAGCTCGCAGCACCTCACAGAGAATTAATATTTATAGAGCTCCTCTACAGTGATCATTAAAATTAAGTTTAGCATTAAAAATAAGAGCAACTCCGACAGCAAGCGCCGATCAAGACCCCAGATTCAGTCACTGTGTCAGTTTCTATCCGTGTTCGTTCATTATTTTCCGATTCTTACTTACACGAGTCTCTTCAGATCCGTTGCGATCCCCTCTTGGAGGACTACAGTACGTACGAGTGCACTCGTTCCCACTCACCGTAGTCCGACATGACATAAGTTGCATTGTTAAATGTCTGCATAAGTGTGCGTAAGCATCTTAACCTCTGTATCCTGGCAGCGTTCCGCCTGCTTTGAAAAGCCTGGTTGAGTGTGGCTGGAAGTGAAGGATAAGGATGCTAAACAGTCATAACCTCTGGTGCTGCCATGAAACAGCGAGCCAGTGGAGAACACTCCTGCAACATGGAGAGATTGAATTAAGGCTGAGAAAAGGAGGAGAGAACTCTTATTTGAGGAATTTGGATGAAGTCATGTAGGGAACGAAAGCCATGCCGAATGTTTTTGGATGAGTAATGCAGCCGTTGCCGTGGTCTCTCGGAGCGGCGAACGGGCTGGAAGCGGCTCGGCTCGGTCGGGTGGCCTGCGTGGAGACCGGCCAGCATTAGTCTACCCAACTTCTGAACTGTTGCTGCAGCGTTACCTCCCAGTCATTCTGCCACAGGCTGCTGCACACTGCCGACTGAAATTACAGCAGCCAAGCAGGGCTGCTTGTTTGGGGTGAAGCTGCTTAAATATGTCCCTGCTAACAGAGAAATAATTACACACAGCGTCAGAGTCGGATTTCAGGGACAGGCACAGATGGACCACAATTACTCAGACCCTTTGGAGAAATGCTGCAATGGGAGGAGTTAAAGCTGCAAAATTTATGGTTGATTTATATTGTCTTTGCCACATTACCATCTATCAGACTGCATATGTTACCAGAGGGGGGGTAAAATTAGTAGACTGTAAGATACATAGGCCTCCTGGTCTGAACTGATAAATATGGAAGTTATTTCACGTCCAGCGCAAGTGAGCGGGTGAACATCCAAACGTGTCCCCGGCTGCTGCTTCTCGTCGGAGCAGATGGAATCTGTAAACGCTGGTTGAAGGAAAAGACAACAGATATCAAGTGAGTGGTTGTTATGGGGATAATTATAAAAAGGGGCAGATGGCTCAGGGGGAATATCAGGCTGGCAGGTTATTTTTAGACCTGCTGCAGCACACCTCAACCTTTTAAAGCACATCCTCTGGCTCCATCGGAGCATTCATCAATGACCCTGCCTGGCTCCCGGCCACTGGCGGGGTAGAGCTGTTAGACCCTGATAACCTGGTCATGTGGGCCAGAGCACAACTCCTCACTAATGTATATCCTGGAGGAAAAGACACTGACACCTCTCCCACCGGTGCTCGATTGTAGTCTTTTGTTGTTTAGAATTGAACACGTGGCTGATCAAAGACATTTAGATTTGTAAACTGTGTCAAGTAAAACCACCCACTCAGTATTCTGCTCTGTAAACCAACCTCTTCTGTCACCATGTTCACCTTGTCATCGTTATCTCGCATCACATGACTCCGGAGTGTATCTGCTGTCTGACTCCAATGCATCGGAGGAAAAATATAGGTTCGGGCCAAAAATATATACAGATGACTTGGGGTGGGTCAGGCCTTGTTTTTCTTTTTGTTTTTTTTTACAAAACACATCATTTTGCTGGTTGTACTGTGTGTTGTTTTTTGTGAGATGCACTGAACCAGCACTGATGCATCAGGGCCAGGCCAGTTTTTAATTAATTTAGTTTTTGGCCAGGTTCAGGCTAGTTGGCCGGGCCGCGTTGGGTCCAGGCTCCAACACCCACGAGTCGGGCCGGGTCAGGGTTTAATTTTCAGGCCCGTTGAGAACTCTATTAGAGGTGGACCGATTAATCGGCCAAATGAGGATGATGCCGACTAACTGGCCAAACTGATTAATCAGCGCTGACGGGACATTTTACAAACTCTCGCCGTTTGCAGAAGTGTTGGCTCCAATAGTTGCTCGGTCACACAGTGAGGCTACATCATCTTATTGCACCAGACCTCCGCACACAAGCTTAAGTTAATGCTGAAGGCACCTGAGATCATTTGTCTTTAAACAGGGCTCAACATAAACACTTACCAGCTGAACTTAATCCAAAACCAACTGCCTCCTCCAGACACTGCTGGGGCCAAAAAGGGGTTTTTGTGACTAAAATGTGTTTCATCACTCATGTGCCTGAGCATCAGCTCATAATGTGCTTTTTTTTCACATCAGTTGATTAATTGGTTATCATTTTCTTTCCTGCATCAACTATTGTTACATATCAGCCTTTAAAAATCCACCATCAGTCAAACTCTGGTCCTCATTCTGCAACACAGTTCTTTGCATGTTTACAGCAGGTGACATTTAGAAACGCTGAAGATGTTGTTTTATTTTGAAATCTCTGGGCTTGCATTGGAAGTCTTTGTGAGCGGAAACAATGACATAGACGCCCGCAGTCCAAGTTGGTCGTAGCCTTTAAATTGATCAATCTGATTTCGCTCTGTGATTGATAAATCCACTCTCAGCATGTCTCAGTCTTCTGTCAGCTGATTTTAACAACTGTTTTTCTTTTTTTTTACAACTTCCTTGGCTGCCATCCTGGCATCTCCGATCTGCAAAATATCTGACCTCTGACCTTTCTGACCTCATATGGATTTACCTGGTGCCACTTAAGTGAAAATAATAAATGATCTCATTTCCAGATTAAACTTGTTAAAGTGGCATTGAAAGGATCTCTACTCCCCATGTTCTCACTGTGAATAACTGACCGGGACTCAAATCTTTACAATTGATGCACTATTTGATCCATGTCAGAGCTCATCCATTAAAACCGGTGCTTGTGGTGATTATTATTATAAGTGTATGACATCTTTATGGATCATTTTCCTATAGAGACGGATCCTTTGTTGAAGAATAAGATAATTTTGTGTTTAACAAGGAGCAGCTCTTCAAAGCCTCCAGACTCCATTAACAAAGACAGTCATTTTACCTTTCATAACACACAAGTGTCTGGTCTCCTGCTGCCTTAATCAGTTAGATTGTTTATTATTTATTTGATTAATTTCGACTTTATTCTCAGGACAGATCTCATTTTGAGGTTTTGGAGAATATAGGTTTGTTAGGCGTCCTTAAAATGTAGTTAACACTTGCTCACAAAGAAAGAAGATGTATAATTATACTCTCTACTTTTTATTCTAAAAACACTTCATTCACCTCCTGATGTGCCCCAGTAAGTTATGCAACAGCACTTGTTGGCACACACATTTCTACAAAAACCCCAAATGCCTTTTCAAAAACTTGCCGAAGAAATCTCTGCTCATCCTTCACCACA
>OMNW01034858.1:0-22768 GCA_900303245.1 Selene dorsalis | reverse complement strand
GGGTGGGTTGCAGCAGACAGAGCCCCTCTCTCACATGGCAGCTCAGTTCCAGCTGACCTGAGCAAAACTGTAATGCCAAGAAAATCTGCTGCAGGTTTTTCTTACACAACTGGCAGAGCAGAGACATACCACACTGACACAACAGAGGAAAGTGGAATTTCCCTGGTTTAGGTGTTAGGATGTGTTTTTTTTCACATGACTATTGCACCCACTTACCTCCTCAAAATGTCACTTTTGTAGACAGCAGGAAATCTGAAGTTTCACCTCTTTTCTCATGCATGGAAAATGGTGATCAGGAAGTTTCTGTCTCTGCAGATGTTAGCTGTGATATCTTGGCGTCTAACTGTGTCAGAATGTTAAGCTAAAAACAAATTCACTGACAGACCTGACTGAGATGCTGAACCTGATCAACCACTACCCTATACACTATGGTCCAGCTGACATGAAGTTCCAGCTGTCCCTTCAAATTACACTGACTGACCTAATGAGTGTGATATACATATGGTTACAGTGTAATTATGAGGTCACTGTTTTTATCCCATATGTGCGATTCCTGACACCACCGCTCCAGCCGTACTTGATGAGACTCTGACATATGATGTCGATCTGTCCTGTCGTCATGGAGAGTTATAACTTTGAGCGGCTGCAGCCACTGTTCATGCCATCAGGCTGATTTTGATGAAACCTAGAGGGATGTTGCAACGTTTTAAAAACCTTTCAGTCAGACTCGGTCGACAACATGTTCTGTAATTTGACCTAAAATGGTTTTCATGTGTCATGACTTCACCTCTGCAACACTATTCCTTCCTCTCTTTGTGACTGACAGATGGAGAGCTGTATGCAGGAGTCTACATTGATTTCATGGGAACAGACTCGGCTATCTTCCGTACGCTGGGGAAGCAGACAGCCATGAGGACTGATCAGTACAACTCCAGATGGTTAAACGGTAATGTCTCAACTTGCAGCTTGTTCTGCACCCAGCATCATTTCCCTTCATGTCACTCACTTTTGTCTGTCCGGATCATTTTGAATTTATCCCTCAGCTCCTACAGAGCGCTTGCTTTGATGTCTGAGGAAATATCCACACATGCAGTCTCCTCATTATCCAGCATATCGTCCATATCGTTCCTCGGGTCTTCTAGGAATGAGATTGTTGATCTTTCCAGTCTGCGCCACATGACCCAGTGATCATTTGACTGAAAGCATAAAATGCACTGCACTAATTGCTGATTGCATGCCTGCAGAGTCTGTAGGCAAGGTCAGTAGTTTAGTAGCAGGGGGGGATTACTAAATGTCAATAATGACTCAGAGTAGCCTCTACTCTCCAATGAACCATGATTGTCACAGCACTATAAATGCTCGTTGGGTGCTTTCGGTTGATGTTGCCAAATCAATCACTCCCCACCCCACACTCACCCCCACCTCCCCAGTGTTGCAGGCTCCCAGATTTTCCTCTGACCCTGTTGTCCTGACAACAGTCCCCTGGTAGTGGTACACAGAATTGGGACACCTGAGTCCTGCTAATCAGCCATGTGGAATCTCTCGGATATCTCCCCCTCCCCCCCATTACATGGTTCCTGGTTAGCCTTATCCTCAGTCCTCCTCCTCCTTCTTCCCATTTTGGTTTGTCCCCATTTGGGACCCTGATTGGTCACAGTGGGGAGGGGCACCCTGTGTGGCGTGTCCAGCGGTGACCCAGTAAGTCAGCCAGTGAGAGCGCAGCGTGATGTCGTATCGAACGGTGTCACTAGGAAGAACTTAAGGGCTGCATTCACAGTAGACAATCAGAGTTCAGTCCTAGGCTCCAGGCTACCAGTCTCTTTGTCACAGTTTGTATAATGTCTGCAGCTGAATACAAATCTTAATCCTCTAGACTTGCAGACTTCATACACACTGTCTCAGTCATCACATCGCAGGTTTGTGAGATCATTAATCCCTCAAGAGGCAAAGGTATCAATGTTTCCATCATTGCGATTTCCCCAGCTACAGTGTGGAACTCCTCTCAGAGTGTTTTTATTTACAGTCTATTTGATCAAGAGGAGTTAAAGGACATCCTTGATGTTCATACTGACCATAAAGAGATCCCTTACTTACATTTTATCCCAAAAAAATACATAAAGTTTAGGTAAAGATTAACTACAAAATTCCTTTGTTAATATTCCTCCATTGCAGCTCAGCAAAGTCTTCTTACCAGAGACACAAAGGAAAGAGATCAAACTAAACACTTTTTTTTATTTCAGACTGCTAAAGATCTTCGCAGCCAGTACAGACAGATAGAACTGGGGATCTTTTAAGTCAGGGGTTCCCAAAGTGGAGGTCATGACCCCCCCAGGCTTTAGAGAGTGGGGTTGCGAGATGATTTCTGGAAATCCAAAAAAAAATAAAAAATGTATTTTTAAATTTTAATCATCACATCAGGTGAGATTAGCACTGAAACATCCTAATTCCCAAACTGTAAATTTGCACAGCAACAATGTCCACATGTTTACTCATTACTACAGTTTATGGATATTACTTGAATTGAGATATTCTTCTGCTTACATCGAAAAGAAAGTAATGTGATAAAATTGAGTTTGCACATGACAGCAACAATGTTACATGGACTTGACTTTGACTGAGGTATTCTGCTTTTATCTTACAGTAAACTGCTGTATGTAAAATCATCTCCTTGTTGTGTTCTGCTCTTTTGTGTTGTTGTTATGTCTGTTGTTATGTGTTTGGATACGCCTGTTAGTGCATGAGCCCTGTGTACATGTTTTTTGTGAATGTTTCAGTCACCTCAGTCTCTGGCACCATTATTTTGGGGGTCGCAGGCTGAAAGGTTTGGGAACCCCTGTTTTAAATTATGAATGAAAAAGGATGAAGGTCAATATGCACAGGGCATTAGCTCTTATATATATATATTATTCCTTCCTTCAGCACAGTTAGATCTATTTTGCTATTGTAGAAACCTGTGCCCCAAGCAGTTGCAGTAGAAGTCTGCTAGAGGCCCTTTACAAACTTGATGAATCGTAGATCTGAAAGAGCCCTCAGGACTCACAGATGTCCCACACTTTTTAAGTGTGATGAAGTCTGGACATTTGGTTGCAGCCTGTGTGCAGAGCAACATGTGCTGTACGGTGAGTAATGCTCTCTCCATCTTTCTCTCTTTTCTTCAGATCCCACATTCGTCCATGCACACCTCATCCCAGACAGCGCTGAGAAGAATGATGACAAGCTCTACTTTTTCTTCCGCGAGAAAGCCTCTGAAATGGGCCAGAGTCCCATGACCCAGTCCAGGATTGGGCGGATCTGCCTGGTGAGTTATCGCACCAGTCAGCAAACCTCATGTTGATCATCCCCCATGAAAGGCTTATATCTCTCCATAATGGTTGGTCACAGCATACTGTCTGTTTCTTCATCTCTCAGACAAGCAGAGAATGTCCCCCATGATCACCAGTAATTGCTGAGCAGGAAAAAGAACATAGACCAACTACCAGTTAGAAAACTAAATCTTTGCTGTCTGCCTCAACAGCTAGCTTTGGGAAGCATTCTGTTATTTTTGTTCCTCTGGATTAAATGTCTGAGCGGCAGAGTTTACTTTAGTCCACGTCTGTATACATGCACTGACATCCATACAAAGCCTGAGCTGTGTTTACTCTGTGATGTATTACTGTGGCTTGGAGCGCTGTTTTTCACCAAAGAAAGCCAAATAATGACATGTCCAAAACTTTGAAATCATCTCGACATGGACTTCAGAAAACTGTCTCTCAAGACACTCCTGTGTTTGCTAGATGTGTCCCTAAAGTATGTCATTTACAAGAAATATAGCCTATTAAACAAAGCTAAGAGGCTTCATTCATGTTAGCAGCTCTCTGAGGCTGTATTTAGGCACAGCTGTTCTTTGACTTAAATGCTTACACCAGCATGCCAACATGCATATAATGGCCAGTGCTAGTGAGTTGACTTCTATCAGGTATAATGGTTACCATGTTTGTCTGGGCTTGTCTTTTAGCCCGCATGCTATGTACAAACTTGCTTTAAATACAAAGCTAAGGCTTAATGTATCTGAAACTTTTGACCATGACCGTGAATATCTGTACAAAGTTTTACAACAATCCATGTTAAAGTTGTTAGGGATCATTTGACAAAAAAGGAAGATGAACATGTGCATTAAATCTGGTGCCAACACAAATGACTATGCAACTGAAAAGGGAAACTTTTGACCTGCTGAATGTGGATCACAAACATCATTAAAATGTGTAAGATAGTCCTGATGATGGCAATTCAAGCTTCATCCTCCTCAAATATCTGAGCAAAATTGCATGTTCATCCTAAAATGTTACGACAGTCTGGACCGAGCTCCAGTGAACCAACCAGCTGACACTGCCGTCCCTAAAGCTACGCCACTAGCATGGCTATTAAGAGCAAAACAAAACATCTCAGAGTCTGGAAGAGAAAACATGCAATCCTACTACCAGAGACCACAATAGATTTTTAAAACCAGGCCACTTCTATATAATACTACTCTATGTCAAAGTAGATAAAGATAGACCCAAAATGTATTTCTTCCACCCATGCAATTCTTTGGTCAGTGTAACGTCAGTTGAGATCCAGCCCGTGAATCATTTCCCAAGGCTTGAGTCTCTACCTCAGTAGTAGATGTTGGCTGACCTCTCGTACAGATGGGCCAAGCTGAAACACAGAGCTGATCTTTACTCATAGAGGTCCAATAACAACAGGCCCAGTGCAGCCAGTCTGTACAGCTGTTAGTAAGACATTGGATGGACTTTTTCTGCTGAGGCGGATGGATGACTACTGTGAACCTTTGCCTTACAGAATGACGACGGCGGGCACTGCTGTCTGGTCAACAAGTGGAGCACGTTTCTGAAGGCTCGACTCATCTGCTCCGTGCCTGGAGCTGACGGCATTGAAACACACTTTGATGAACTGAGTGAGTTTGATTTATTGTTTCCCTCTTTTTATGACCTCCCCCCATACCTGACCCAATCAGAGGATCTCTGATGCTCGTTTTCATCTCTGGACATTACACACCCCCTCCCCTCACCATGTCCGTCCACCTATTTGTCCATTTACACTCTGGTCATCATTTATTATCTCAAAGTTGACAGGTTTTAAAACTTTTTCTACAAAAGACGAATTGCAATCACTTAGTGTGATTGATATCTACAAGTCAGAGAACCTCTTACACATCTGCTTAGAGTTAGTATTATGTACATAATGAATACGTCTGTGCCCTGACAAAAACTTGGCAGAGAGGAAGTGAGAATTCTTACATGACCAACAGTGTAAAACAAGGATCTCCAGATGGACACGTTGTTGACAGATTCTGTATCAACAGCTTTTTCATTTGCAGAGTTCTCTTCACATTTGCTTTGCATACTTTCTCCATGATGTTAATCCATATTTGATTTTGCTGCCATGTGTAGGCCAACAGCTTACTGTGTTGTAGGGGTGCACACCCAGCAAACCAGCACTGAGCACATCTCTGCTTATGTACAGAAATACTGGGAAGGATCCCAGTGCAGCTGCAGCTTTAGATTAAGGTGTCACTGACTCATACATGTTAATCTTGACATGTATATTCCTTTGAACATTAACATGGTTCTTGTACAGTAGGCACCACACCAGAAAGGTGCTGTCCTTACTGTATGACGGTGATCGTTCTGCTTTCAAGCACCATCAACATGTTTTACAGAGAATTTTTTTCCAAGCAAGAGATAGAAATGCAAACACACACACACACATATACAGAGTAATCATAGTAATGAGCAGTTGGGATCAGTGTGACCTCCTGTGGATCTTCCCAGCCTGTCCGTCATTCAAATGACTGACAGGATTAAGGAGGGATTTGTAGTATCCTTGAAATTATAGTGGCTGTTGGTATGAGCAGCAGATCTTTGACTACTTTTCCCTTGGTTTCTGCTGAATTTGAGAAAGAAAAGTGCTCTAACTAGGTATAAAAACTCACACATTGCTCTCAAGTTTTTTAAAGAAATAAAATATAGAAGTCACCTCACATCATAAAGACTGCCCTCTGTATGGGAAAGGTGACAGCTGACACAAAACTGTCACAGAATGGGGAAAAAAGGAATTTGAGCTTGAATTTAACTGCAGTATGCAATTGTTGCTGGGGGAGGACTCCACACTCAAAGCACTAATGCAGACAAAGGCAGACAGAACAAATGCTTTTATTGTATCATATCTTCAGCAACATGCACATATGTTTCCTTTTGTCTGTTAGTCACAATGTTTTCATTCAGATTTTGTCCATTTTACTGTAATTGGATTAAATAATTCATTCAGTAATTATACATTACACACAGCTCTGAATGTATGACAACATCCCTATCTCCGCTACGCAAAGCCTTTGCAAGTTGCAAATGTATGTTTTGCATTAAGAGCACTCAGCGTCCGTTAGAGAGGAGCGCTCATTGCTGCTGCAGTTTTAGTGTACACACAGTGCAGCAGGTCATCTGTTGTCTCAGCGCAGATGAGCGCTCGCGGTGGGGTCAGTGTGAGTCCCGAGGTGCGATGCGACATCCCACAGCTCTGCGGTCGGCCTCCCCACAACCACAGACAGTCTGGTAGAAATGCATTCTGTCTCCAGCCCTGCCGGTCCCAGCGGAGGCACCGAGCACAGGCTTCAGAGTGGTTGTATGAGGCCTCATGGGAGACAGCAGAGTACATTCAGATGGTGAAGCTGAGGCGAGGCTAACAGAGGAAAAAGCATTCAGCGTTATACCCAGGGACAGGACGATTGTAAAGACCGAGAGAAAAGAGACACACAGACGCAAGGGAGATAAAAATGTCTGCCAGACAAAGACGAGAACGAATGTGTGGGCAATAAAGTTTTATTGCCTTTTCTGAAATGTAATTACGCAGCGAAACGTTGTTTTTTCATTGAGTTATTTTTTATGTCATCGTAGCCCACAATTCCCCAAACCCTTTCATTCTTTATGAAGAAGTTTGTTGTTGACTTTTGCTTTGTTTTTTTCCTCTGTAATTATTCTAAGTGGACATTTCAACAACATATTTTAGGTGAACATCTCTTAGAGAGTTTGACAGTCCATCCGTCCCTCCAGTGATTATTCGCATCACTCACCCTCTCATTTGTTTTTGCCTCTCACAGCACCTTACCCATAACCAGTCTTTGTGTTCAGAGAGGTTTCTTTGCTAATGTGACGCAGCCCGAGCTTCATAGACTCAGCCTGATCTGAGACATCAGAGACAAAAGTTGTCGTGACGCAACTTGTTCCAGTTCTCGCCTGATTTATTTCTTTTTTCTTTCGCTGCACTCACTCTGTAGCCAGGAGGTCTGTCAAACTGGCGTCAGATGGGTTATGAATTTCTACCTTGTTTGCCAAAAGTTAATTTTTCGCTTTAGTGCGCAGCCATTACCTGTCATGTTTGTACCTTGGCATGTAGCGAGATTTCTTTTCTTCTGGAGAGATTTTTAAAGCTCCTGATCAAAAGGGGAGCTTGTGGATTTTGCAGCTTTGCAGAGTCAGAGATGATGCTGTGTCAGTTTAAGCCTCCTCCCTGTTTATTTTGCGAGCACCCATGATAACACCGAGGGCACAGGGATCAACACTTCACCCTCGGCTCCAAAGACATAATTGTGGCTTAGCATTTTGTTCTTTCACATGCTGCTTCTCAAGTCCATTCAGGTGATATGTCAGAGATGAACATGAGAGGGCGGCTCTGCATTCTTACGCTGGTGTGTCAGATTAATACCTTGACAGATAACCATGAAAAAGACCTGGGGTTATAGAGAAGAGGATAGGATTCCATGCCTGTTCATTGTAATTGGTGTTTTTCCAAAGGCCTTAGACTATGGGTAATTGTTGTCCTAAGTGTTTGAGGCCATTTGAAGTGCTCTGAGCTCCTTTCACCCGATTCCCCTTGATGCAAAGATATAAATGGTCCTATGTGTTGGACTGAGGTTGAGGTGTTATTCTACTCAACCTGTCTACTCGGAATTTATTTCAGTTTTCTTCCTCATTGTTTTTCCTTGCACTTTTCTCTCATTAAGCCATCCGAGGATATTCAGGGTTCACAACTGCCTCAACCCCTGCAGTCATTGGATGCATATGGCTCCTATTAAAGCTATGTTTCACCAGAGATCTCTATTTCACTTATATTCCCTGCTGAGACGGAGTAGTTTCAGCTTTGGAAGAGTTTGGGTTCATGATCGCAGGAAACATAATAACATCTCTGTGTGTCACAGTTACAGTTACTGCAGGTTGGAACCAGGTGGAATCGGGGAACTAAGTCTTTGGATGATACAATATAAGACGTAGACATTATATTTACATTTCAGTCTTTCTCTGATCACTCAGTCATGTGATTGTTATTGATCTTCTGGACAAAATGTTTTCATTATTCATTCATAATTCACTTAAGTACAGTCATGTAGCCATAGAGATTCACATACAAACACACAGGACAGGCTTGTTTAAGTGTTGTGAAGAATTAAACTAGTGGCTCTCAATCTGCTTGTCTTTGGACTCCTACTAGGTGTCAATGCATTATTTCTCATCTTATGTGGTTTCATTTAAATAACTGCTTATAAGTCAAAGATGCAGAATTGTCTATTATCTCTGAAGAGGAAGATTTTTGTGCAGCAGAATGTTTCTTCTTTCCTTCCACATGGATGTCACATTTATGCAGGGACCCTCTGCAGAGGATAACACTTATAAAGTTAAATTTAATGCCTTTCTCTTTTTTTATTTCAGAATTGTTTCATTGGTATTTTTATTTGAGTTTCTGATGATCAAGGATCTGAATGCTTCTTCTGCTGCTTTTCTCCTTTTATTACCGTGACTATAGATTCTTGTGTCATCTTTTAGGGGACGTGTATATCCAGCCCACTCAAGACACCAAGAATCCTGTCATCTATGGAGTTTTCTCCGTCTCAGGGTGAGTGACTGACAGCTTTTTCAAACTCTCTAACTTTCATGCAGTTTTGGAGGGAAGGTGTAATTTGGTTTCCTCCTGCAGTTTTTCTTCTTTCCTCTCAGCCTGAAGGTGTCAGCTCTCTCTGATATTGAAATGCTGTGTTGCACATGGCCCTGTCAGATTCAGGCTACAAAGACAAGACAGAAAGTGAATGTGGAGCCCAGAGGGAGTCTAGCTCCTCCGAGAGACTGACTGAGCCTATAGTTCCTCATAGGTCAGGTTTGATAGTAAGTTGTCATTCAGCACAGAGCATTAAAATTCACTGCAACCATGCAGAAGAGCAAAATGAGATTCTGACTGCGCACAAGCGAGGAGAGCTGCTCACCAAGTCATAATAAACACGTCTTGATTAATGTATTTGAGAAACAAATTCTGTTATTGTTTCCATCCTGTCCTGGCATCATGCACACTTTAAGCCCAGCTGATAAAAACATGTAGTGCTAATGATAGAGGGCTATGACAGGAGTTACAAACATAGTACACCCACCACACGGCAGCTAGAGCCTGAGCTCCGACGGTTCTCTGCAGTATGTGGGTGTTTGTATGTCAGTGTATCAGACAGCTTGACTCTAGTTGAGTTGGTTTGAGAGTGTGTTTGTGCGTCATAATGTTTCAGTGCGTTCCTGTAAGAGGCCGGCTGAGTACGTGGGAAGGAAGTAGATTCTTCCAGCCGCAGAGAGCTTCCACAGTAATTATCTCAGGGAGTGAGTTAATCTGCTGCTGTCTCTCAGTGCTCAAATCTTTTTCTCCTGCCCTCCTCCAGAGCCGTGTTTAAAGGCTCGGCAGTGTGCGTTTACTCCATGGCCGACATCCGCATGGTCTTCAATGGGCCTTTTGCCCACAAGGAAGGACCCAACTACCAGTGGGTGGCATACACCGGGAAGATTCCCTACCCACGACCTGGCACTGTGAGTTATAAACAATAAAAAAGGATGATGATGCTCCCATCTGTCATAAAGAAAATCCTCTGTCATCATTTTTACAAGGACATGGATTTACTGCAAAAGGTAAATTGGTAAATTGCAGGTTTTGACAGTTACACTTCTTTATTGTCAATAGTGTCCTGGAGGCACATTCACCCCCAACATGAAATCCACAAAGGATTACCCAGATGAGGTGATCAACTTCATGAGAAACCACCCCACCATGTACAACCCTGTATACCCGGTGCACAAGCGCCCCCTGGTGGTCAGAACCAACGTGGACTATGAGTTCACCACGATTGCTGTGGACCAAGTGACGGCTGCTGATGGGAGCTACGAGGTGCTCTTCCTGGGAACAGGTCAGTGGTCTGAGGCTGTGACTGACTGACTGCCCAGTAATCTGATAGTCACACCATTATGAGTTTGAGGTTTATATTATGGCTTACATCACACAATTTGAGGAAGTTGTAAATTGACTTTGAGGAAATTGTAAGATTTCCTCAAAGTTATTATCACTCTCAAACATATATTATTAATATTGTAAATATAAAGATAAGTGTTGAGGAGTTTAATACACTTCTGTCTTATATTTTACAGATCGGGGGACGGTCCAGAAAGTGATTGTTCTGCCCAGAGACGACTTGCAGACAGAGGAGCTGGTCTTAGAAGAAGTGGAGGTCTTTAAGGTCAGTGAACTCATCTTACTCTACTCATACTTCCCCTCCGTCTGAGACGGTTATTATGATTTTTAATGCTCATCGTCTGCTTATTTAAAGTTTTAAACTGTATCACTGCAGGTCCCCATACCAATTACCACCATGAAGATTTCATCCAAACGGGTAAGTTACCTGGAAACAGATGAGACCAATAAATTAACTGAAACTCATCAATTAATTCTGTCAGAACTAAAACTGACACTTTATAGACAATATATTGTCTGTAGCTCAATTGTCCATTATTCAAAAAAAAAGATACAGTGAACATCTGATTTCTAATTCTATATTCTTCTTATCACGTGTTTCATTCTAGCAACAACTGTACGTTGGCTCAGTTCTGGGTGTGACCCACCTGGCTCTCCATCGCTGCGATGTGTATGGAGAGGCCTGTGCTGACTGCTGTCTGGCCAGAGACCCGTACTGCGCCTGGGATGGCAAATCCTGCTCCAGATATTCAGCCTCACAGAAGAGGTGAGTATCAAGATAGTGCAGACAGACACACATGGGTACAGTTTTTTGGCTTGGGAGATCGTCTTTCGTGTGCATCGCTTCAGCACATGTGACATTTTTGAATTATGTTGAAGTTAAGCTTTTTATTTTCGTGTGTTGATCTGACCCCTCTAGACGGAGCCGTCGACAGGATGTGAAGTACGGTAACCCAATCCGCCAGTGCAGAGGTTATAACTCCAATGGTGAGTGTCCATTTTGTCTGACATTTATGGGTTTGCTGTTGTAATCCATTTCTTCCCCACCTCATGCAGTGTGCTCTATCTAAAATACATAAATCATATTCACATATTGTTTTATAGCAAACAAGAACACTCTGGAGACAGTTCAGTATGGTGTGGAGGGCAGCACTACATTTCTGGAGTGCCAGGCCAGGTCTCCTCATGTGTCTCTGAAGTGGCACCTGCAGAAGGAAAACAGTGACAGGAGGAAAGAGGTGAGCAGGGCTTTAAGAGTTCTGTCTCCACTTCCAGTTGAAGCTAATGTCTGTTGAATAGGTTTGTTGTTTGGGTTTTTCAGATTGTCCTCTTCACCGTTGATGTGCTCTTTCCAGATCCGTTCAGAGGGCCGCATCCTGAAAACCGAACAGGGCCTCCTGATCCGCTCCCTGCAGTCCTCTGACAGTGGCATCTACCAGTGCACGTCCACGGAGAAGAACTTCAAACACACACTGGTCAAGCTGCAGCTTGTGGTCCTCTCCAGCCGCACTGTCAACAACGTGTTGGTGGAGACGGGCAGCCCAGCCCTGCCTCCGCTCCAGTCCAGCGCCTGGACTCCAAGCGCTGGCCAGTATAAAGACCTGCTGACCATCCTGAGCCAGCCGGAGATGGGCCTGATCAACCAGTACTGCCAGGATTACTGGCAGCTCGGAGACGGCAGCCTCGGGGACAACAAAGCCAAAAGCCTGAAGGAGCTGAAGGAGCAGAAGAAGCCCCGTAACCGTCGGCATCATGAGGAGCAAACAACTCCAGCTGAGACATGAGAAGCTTGACACAATCCCCATCATCCCCAAACCGACCCTCCTCCCCCGTCCACCCATTCACACAACCTCCTAAACACCGCAACCCTCCGTTTAGGGGAGTGACTCCAGTTAAATGATAGAAAAATCTAATTATCATGACGGACAAGACAGACACTGCAACCAAAAGCATCAACATCAAACAGTTTCTATGTAACTGTTCAAAAAAGTACACAATATTTATTGTAGGTTGTAAAAAGTAATTCTTTGTACCTATCTAGAAAACTTGTTTTTTTGTGAATAGGTAAATCTGTGCAAATATTGTTGTTATAATATTATTGTTAGTGTTATTTGTTTATTACAATGTGTTATTATGTTGAGAATATCCTTATGTTTGGTGTTTTTGAGAAAGAGGAACAATAACCCAGGACATTGGAGGTATCCACACATGGACAAGGACCGATGGACGTGTATTCAGAAACTGTTATTGGTGACCATGTTGGATCACATGACTGCTGGCAGTATTCAGTGTCGAAGCTGGAGGTCGAGTCAGGATGTTGCTCGACCTTCCCTGAACTCCTTCACCAGAACTCTCTACTGTAAATGGGACAGTGTTTCGTTTTGTTTGTTTTTCTACGGTGAGATACGAGCTTGTCGACAAAAAGATGAGGGCATTTCCCGGGACAATTGATGGATAGAAGAAATGCCCACAGACTGCAGCTGTGACAGCTCCTTACAGTCACACTGTCACATGTGAGGTCTCTACTTTTACCCATGTGGTCCAGCCTGGCCTCAAGTAATGATGTTACAACACCCATCCCCAATTCTTCCAGAATCAGTTGCTGCCAAGTGTCTGTTTTGTTTATATGTGAATATCACATCTCAATGTTGTATCCTTAACAAACGTGATCTTTGTGATAAGCTGTTTTTTTTGGGGGGAAAGGGTATTTTAACGACACAAAAGCTGAAAATATAACATTGCCTTCTCTTTTCTCTCTTCAGAGATAAGAAATTCCAGCAGGCAGCTATATGTGAGTTTGTGACAGTTTGTGATAAAAACTATTAGAGACAAAGCACCTTCTGTTGCCAAATTGGTGATCTTGATAAAAGGTAAATACTTCACATGTATCTGTGGCATATTATGCCGTATATTCATAATATAACAGAGAGCATGTAGTTTGTATGCTCAAAGGATTTTGTTTTTAGCTCTAAATGAATCCAAAGTTTGCATTCCTGCCAGTTTTATGCTAAATATTGGTTTCACTGAGTGAATATTGTGTTTGGCCACATAACCAGTCTACACTTCAGTTAGATTACAGTGACAAATGTGTTGTTTTTTTCGGTGCTTTTGAGGACTGGCCTGTTTTCTTGGTGCTGTGTTAACTGTTATCAGCTGGTTCAGTCTAGTGCAGTTGCCACCCTGCCACCGACCATGCCACAGACTTCATATGAGCCTGTTTGTACTGAGCAGCTTCCATACAGTGAAAAAAAGATAAAAGATTTAAAAAAACAAATGTCACAAGTACAACCACTAACAAGTTGATCACCGCCGGACCTGAAGAGGAACCTGTACCACAGTCTTCAGAAGGTGACTTTTTCATTGTGCATGGCATGTACAGTGTATGTATATGGTATTTGTCTAAAATGCTACGTTGCTGTGGATGTCAGTGAATGTCTTTCTTGTTGTGGGAATATGGAAATACTATCAGTGCAAGAAAGATGTGCTCACACCTTTTGTAATGGTGTGAAATACTGAAGGTACAGAAAGGTCAGATTGTGATTTTAAATCCTCTTTCTCTCTCTCTTCCTCTCTCTCGTTCTCTCCCTCTCTCTGTATTTCTCTTATTCTTTTTTCTCTCCCCACTCTCTCGTATTCTCAGAAATGTGCAAAACAAATTTGCATACATTTCAAACATGTGCATCAATTTTCTTTTCTCTGTCTGGCAGACTTTGCTCTGGGTCATTGAGGTAAAGTAATGTATGATATAATGCACAGTTGATGTTATTGTAATGACTTGTAAAAAAATTACTTCTATCTTTTCTTCCTCATCAATGTTGCTGACTAATAAATTAAAGCTCTATATTTTATAATAACACACGTTCTCTTCTGTTTGACAATGGTGGACACACAGTCTGTGGTGGTTGTGTCTTTGCATTGCTGTCAGTGCTCCTTGTGTTACTGATCTTCAGTGGTGTGGCAAGTTCCTCTATGTACAGTAGCACCAATACCTCACAAGTTCTCAGTGCAGGAACATGACCCTGTGAGTGACTCACTGTTATGTTGTAATCAGACTTCCACATTATGTTGCCCAAGATAATTCAGATATAATTACAATATCAGTATAATATCAATAGTACATGTATAATGACTAATAATAACAATAAAAATAGTAATATGATCAAATTCCAGAAAATTCCAGAACATGTGCTTCAACTGGTAGCAGCAAAGTCTGGTAGCTCTGAGTTTTTACTTAAACTTTACTTTATTTTTGTCGTATTTTGTCAATTACTGATGGATGCTTCTGTGGGGAGAGGAGATTCTTCAGGAGAGGAGCTTCTTTCATTGAAAATGGAGCAGATCTGGAGGATGCCACCCTGTTCCTGTTCCAGCTGAGATGAAGAGGTGTTTTCATGGTTGCCGTGCTGTTGGTGCAAAGATGAAGGCTTGGAAGTGGAGATGTACTGATCGGTCCTTTCTGTTGTCAGTCATCATGGGAAATATCAACTCTCTGCCCAACAAGAGTGATGAAGAGCTGGAGATGTTGGTGAAGACTCAGAAAGTAGACATTTTTTCATATCATAACAATACTTCTGTACATCCCATCACACTGTGGCTGAGTATGTTCCACTGCTGCTGGCCTGCAGGTGTTTTCATTCATGTTTATGACTCAGGAGCGTCATCACTGTTGAACACCTCTCTGAGCATCCTGGACTTTATGCCTGGTTTACTTTTCTAAACAAAAATGCTGCATGACATAAAAATAGATGAAAAAGAAAATAAGCCATTTTGTGTGGAGGAAAATGTAGTACAATGCCCCCACCCACACACACACACAGACATATATACACAGACATACTGCACTTGCACGCATACATAATTGAAAGTGAGTAGATTAGGATCCCTAACTAGCCTCAGATTGAGGTCAATGAGATCTGTCAAGTGAAACTGCAAAGCCCTTTAAGTACTTCAGCGCTCACCCTTCAGTCTGCAGAACCCCAGAAGAAATGTCAGGTTGTCTGTCTATACGTTTGCACAGAGAAGTGATGCTCTGATTGTGCATTAAATTAACCCCATTAAGTGAGATTAAATATTGTAGAGAATGATTAGTTTGTTTCAATACAGACTCAGAATATGTTTCCTCCTCATCTATCCCCTTGCAAACACCAAACATATGATGAAAGTTTCATTTTGTTGCTCATTTGTGTGTGACTTGGTTCCTACATGACCACAAACACCAAACTACTGAGCTAAATATGCTTCTCTTTTAAAGGAGCCTAAGACAGCATCGAGAGGTAATCACTTGAGCCGATGTTCATCTTCCGCTGAGCACAGCAAAGTCCCCCCTAAAGGTTAGATCACCCGCCCACTGATGTATGTCTACTTCTCTTCACACCTTTCGCTCTGCCCTAAAACACCCCTGTCCTTGCGCTCCATTGGTCATCTCCAGTCAGGTGGGAAGAAGATGCCCAAAATCCTTTCCTAAGACAGGAAAATACTCCATCATCCTCCAGTGTTTGCTGCAGGCGGTTGACGCATCAGTTGCATAGGTGTCCATACAGGCAGTAGGTGATCAGCTGGGACCTGCTTCCATTTTTCCTGACATTTGGCTTTTTTGTAAAGAGGGGCCCGAGACAGGAAAACTAGGATGGGGGCTGGAGCGAGCGCCGAGGAGAAGCGCTCCAGAGAGCTGGAGAAGAAGCTGAAGGACGACGCTGACAAGGATGCAAGAACTGTCAAACTGCTGCTGCTAGGTAACGACAGTCAGGCTGGCTCAATGGCTCAACAGCAAACCTCAACATGTGGTTACACATATTTTAAAGGCCTCATAGTCCACATTGGGGGAATAAGGCTACTTATTATTTTCAGTATAAGAGGTAGTTAGTGCAGTAAGTGTGGCATTACTGTTTTAAAATATTGAGGTTGACAAGACAAACCTTTCTTTGTACTAATATTTATCATTTATCTTTGTCTCTATTTTTATTTTTCACACACTGTTCCATACTTCTAAATACTCAACATCTAGCTGTTGTAAATGGAAACATGAGTATTGTGATGGATTTGTCTAATTAGTATAAAACATGTTTTATATTTTGAAGTGGCTTTGTGATGCAGAGAGACAGTATATACAAGTACAAGTAAAGGCTTAATAACCTGTGTCATTGAACTGCTGAGACATTTTAATAAGCACTCAGCCCAATCCCTCGTTAATCCTGAAACAAGTCCTCCAACACAAAGGGCTTAACCCTGAAGGACACAGACACCCTACTGCCCAATCCAGAATTACAGAAAGGCCGATCGCTATTATATTCAAACACCAAAGCTATTTGTAAGCAACTATATACATGTTGTTTGTATGAGTGATGAGAAAAATTTGCTTTTTTTTTAAATTTCCAGACAAGTCAGTTCTGTTGAACAAGAATGTGTTTACTGCCAAATACAAGCTTACAGTGTGTTGTAAAGCCCAGTATACACTGTTCTGAAAAAGCCATCAAATTGTTAGAAATATTTTATCAAACTCAGCCTCATATTATTGTGATAATGTAGGTCAGAGACTGGAGAAGTTCCCTTACATCAGCTTTGAACAAGATTAGAGGTGTCATAACCTGTTGAAATCCTACTGACTGATGAAAGCCAGGAGGTCACGTGTAATTAACAGAAATCCTCTCTCATACTCATTAATGAAGCATAAAATACTAAAGCAAAAGTTTGCGAAGACGCTTGTCTTTCCCAAGAATCCTTGAAAGAATGATTTTTTTTTCAATATCTGATGTAACTACAATTAATATTCCCTTTATAGGTGCTGGTGAATCAGGAAAGAGCACAATTGTCAAACAGATGAAGTAAGAACTTTGACTTTTCACCAAATAAATGTCTGTTTTCTCATCATGCTGAGTGTAAATAACCCAGTAATACTGTGCTTTCTCAACAGAATTATCCACAAAGATGGTTACTCGCTTGAAGAGTGCTTGGAGTTCATCACCATCATCTACAGCAACACCCTGCAGTCAATCATGGCCATTGTGAAGGCCATGAACACACTCAACATTAACTATGGCCACAGTGATCAGCAGGTAATGATGGCTGAAGAACACCTCCTCCTATGTGCAGAACTGAGCACTCTGTAACTTGTTTTTGTTTCCACCCGCTTGCATTCACACTGCAGGACGATGCCAGGAAACTCATGCACCTCGCAGACACCATTGAGGAGGGCACCATGCCTAAAGAGTTGTCAGACATCATCCTGCGCCTGTGGAAGGACTCCGGCATTCAGGCGTGTTTCGACAGGGCCTCAGAGTACCAGCTCAACGACTCTGCTGGATAGTAAGCAATCACCAGAGCTGAGTATTAGAATTGTTTCACAATCTCTCATCAGAGGTTTTAAATTATGTTATTGTTTTCATCCTCAGTTACCTGAACGACTTGGAGCGACTGGTCCAACCAGGCTATGTTCCCACTGAGCAGGATGTGCTGCGATCAAGAGTGAAGACCACCGGTATCATTGAGACCCAGTTTGGCCTCAAAGACCTGAACTTCAGGTGAGTGGTCAGTGGTGTGTTTCTAAAGAGAGAAGTAACTGATCAGCAGGGCTCCCCACTGCGCTGGATGGCAAGTCCTGAAGATAACCCACTCCTGTTTCTCTGCAGAATGTTTGATGTGGGCGGACAGAGGTCAGAGAGGAAGAAGTGGATTCACTGTTTCGAAGGTGTGACCTGTATCATCTTCATTGCTGCTTTGAGCGCCTACGACATGGTGCTGGTGGAGGATGATGAAGTGGTACGATAACTGTTACATCACACATTCTAAATGCTTCACAATGTGCACGTCACCCTTGGGGACCTGGCGAGTAAGCTCACATCTTTTCCCTCAGAACCGAATGCACGAGAGTCTGCACTTGTTCAACAGCATCTGCAACCACCGCTACTTCGCCACCACCTCCATCGTACTCTTTCTCAACAAGAAAGATGTGTTCACCGAGAAGATCAAGAAAGCTCACCTCAGCATGTGCTTCCCTGAGTACGATGGTAAGGTCACAACTGTACAATAAATAGAGCATCTTAGCATCTTAAAACATTGAGAGACAATTAAATATCACGGATTTTCTTGACATTTCCTCTTTAAGGACCCAACACCTACGAGGATGCAGGAAACTACATCAAAGTGCAGTTTCTGGACCTGAACCTGCGTCGAGACGTCAAAGAAATCTACTCTCACATGACCTGTGCCACAGACACAGAGAACGTCAAGTTTGTGTTCGATGCCGTAACCGACATCATCATCAAAGAAAACCTGAAAGATTGTGGTCTCTTCTAAGAGCCATACTCAGGAACCCAATGATGGTGAGCAAAGTATATATATATGTGTTCATATGTATGAAGTACTCACCATTCAAACTAACTTTTGGACCAGCTAACCAGTGTGAATGTCTTTCTGTTTCCAGGGTGCTGTTGTTGCCCCATCACTCTCCACAAACCCCTCCTCAATGAAAGCTGAGGACCCGAGATGAGAAACTGCCCTCGAAAATATCCATTCTCAAACAGGCGAACGCAAAGAAATAAAAAAACAAAAAGATTTATTTGTTGTGTTCAAAAAAAAAAAAGTTGTAGCTTTGACCAAAGACTTCCTGGTCAACTGAGACCAGGAGACAGCTCAGCTTCATTCCAAAACTCCTTTGCAGATTTCAGATGAGTTGAATTCTAGTCAAGCTAACTTTTCTCGTCTTCGGAGGGGCACGCAAACTGTAGTCTACACGTCAAAACGCTTCTGTCAGCATAAAGTGATTTCTTCTCACATGCACTAATGTGAATAGATGTCAGGCTAACGCATTCTTCTCTATGCTCCAGTAACTGGTCAGTATATACCGCCAAAAAGTTAAAAAAAAAAAGTAAAAAAGCAAACAAGATGGCCTCACCACCACCTGCAGACGCACTTCAACCTCTGTTAGAGATTTAAAAAGTACTTGTCAGTAGAAATACTACACAGCACTTTGAGACACTATTCAAGCAGGTAACTCACTGAATTTTTAAGTTAGAAAATGTAATTTTTTTTTTCTTTGCACTAGTCGAAAGGGCCGTTGTATATAACTAAACTGATTCCTCTGGGACAGCTGATGAAGTGTGGTGATACCATGTTGATCGGTGATACTGTTGAGTGGTAGATGTGATGTACTTCAACTTAAAAAGTAAACTGATGCTCCAGGCCTCCGAGCCCACTATTCTGTACAGAAACCTACGAGTGTAAACCTCAACGTAACCTATTAAAGCTTCTGTAGAAAACTGAGTACTTTTCCATTTTTCACAAATAAAAAGCAACACAGCAACGTCTTGTTCATAATTCGTCATTTATTAATTTGTTTAATTCTATACAGATTAAAGGAATAGTTTGAGTCTTCTTAGAGATACACTTATTTGTACTCTTGCAGAGAGTTAGATGAAAAGATTCCCTTCAGTAAGTTTATGATTTTACTAAATCAAAACTAGCACCTATGTCTGATCCAAGCACCTGAGAGCCCTGATCATTTATCTGCACTTTATTAGAAACAAACATTTGTCAGACACGAACACATCCCCATTTACAATCTGCTTGCAATCAGCTTTTCTGGAAAGGGCCCCCTGACTGCTATCAGTTGATGTTATCAGTCTTCTCATCTAACTCTCAGAGACAAAGTCAAATCTGCATATTCCACATGAAGCAGAATTATAATCAGAAGGGGTTGATAGTGTGATCTCAGCCAAATAGAAATGTCCTTGTTATGGCCTGAAGCAGTTTAAACAACACTTGAGAAAATCAACAGGTGTCTCCCAAGGCCAGAGAAGATACCAGTGAAGTGATGTAACCACGCAGCCAGGGCTCAGACATCCAGGATGTTCGGTAGCAGATGAACCAGTCGAGCCACACCAGAATCAAACGTCACAGTCAACCAGACAACAATTTTACTTTTCTGTAAAAAGTGTGTGAGTGTTTGGAACATTAACTAATATTCACAGTACAACTGTGCTTCAGTTCAGTGCAGTTGTTCTTCAACCTCAGATAAACAAGATGTAACATCTGCAATATAAATACCATAGTCTATCCTAAGACGTGGTAGGCAACAACATTTCAAGAAAGTTTTTTTGTTTGTTTTTTTTTGTTTTTTTTATGAAAGCATTCATTGATTTATTGTTTGTCCTTTAAACCCTGAGTTCTCACCACATGACAATTATTAGATATGATGTGCAATTATGTGAAACAGAAACGCAAATGAGTCTGTGCACTAAGAACTTCCTACAGAAAACTGATGGAAAACAAACAGGTTTTCAGTAATTAACATTAAAAACACATTGTATGGCTTGTTTTGTCTAAAAAAGGAGCTTTAGGTCATAATCAGTGTAAAAATGTACATACACATGGAATGACACCTATTGTGCAACATCAACAGTGGCTTCAAAAAGAAATCTTCAATGACAATGTCAACCAAACCTAATATGCACTGTGCAGCATCCACAAAGACCAAGACCATTAGAAGGCACTTAAAAACAGCAAGAGACACCGTGAACCCTCCATGCAAATAAAGTCATGGCACATCTGTTTTGCCCTTTTGTAAGACATCAAGTAACTAGAGGCCTGAGAGATGAGCACTTTGAGTTTTCATCTGTATCTTCAGAAAACAGCGATCAGGCCCGACACAGTTTGGGTTCATGTCGTCTGTTACTCCCTGTTGAGTTTACATGACAAATGTGCAAAAACAAAAGCAAGACAGAAGCTAAATCTAAAATTGCTGCATTGTGGTTAATTCTGTTCAAGAAAAAGAGGAACTGCGTAGTGAGAGAGAGACGTGGCAACATGTAGCAACAATTTGGAAAACAAGCCTCTGGCTTACAAAAAGACCAGCAAAGTTCCTACAGGCACCATCTAAAACATGGTACAACCAGAAGCAGGAAGCAGAGTTTTACAGTGTGTGCATAAGTCATCACCTGTTATTATCTGTTAACGTACAGCCCTTATGTAAAAGCATTGATCTAGTCAAGTGAATCAACTGTAAAGAGGCACTAGTCATCATGTTCAGAGGTGAGTTTTTATAGGCTATACAGTTTACATGTGTGTGGTAAGATGGCACTGTTCCCATAAACACAATAAAATGATTCACAGCTTAGCTGTAATTTTAAACACATACACGCAATGTACCCACACTCATACCTGAACACACACCTTTTTTGCTCCACAGAAACACCCCAGTTATCCTAAAACCACAATCTCAGTTTATCAGCAGCCGAAATCTAAAGTTGTTTGCCTGTGCTGAATACCTGCTCACTCGCCACAGAACACAAACACCTCCAGACCCTTTGAGTTAATACAGCAAGTGACCAACAGGTTTCCTTTAGTGTCAGTGTACTGTCTGGATCCTGGGTACCGGGACAGACGCGATGAGCATTTTGACCAAAGGTTGGGGTTTCCTCTAACCTCACTGCACCTGCTCCCCAGGAAGTGTCCTGAAGTCTGCTTCATGTCGGTCTCACCACATGCGTCCTCTTCTTCAGAAAAGTCCCACCATATGATCGATCTGCCTCATGTAGACACTCTTCAATGGCAGAGTGTAGCGACGCTCCTCTGGGATCCTGTTACACTGCAGAGTGAGAGAAAAAGGAAGAAAGAAGGTGACTGACAGAAACACTGCTGAGCAGAGAGTCGGGGTCAGGCAGAGACAAAGTGGTCTTACATTGCTGATGTTGCTTGGAGGTGGACGACTGTTTGTCTCTCTCTCTGCCAGCGCTCCCTCCTCACATGGAAACGAGTCGTTCCACTGTTTCTCCCTGAAGCGCTTGTCTATAGGCACAACGTGGCCCTCTGTGGTGAAGATGTATTTGTTGTCAGATTTATGAAGGGGGTTGTCCTCATCAAAAAGCTGTAACAGAAGAGGAAGAAAACTCTATTTACACAGACCAGGCCTAACATTATGAGCACTGACAGACAGGTGAAGTGAATAACACTGAATAACACTTCATCATGTCTATTAGCTGGTGGGATATATTAGGCAGCAAGTGAACATGTTGTCCTCAGAGTTGATGTGTTAGAAGCAGAAAAATGGGCAGTGTAAGGATCTGATCCAGTTTGAGCAGGACGACTGGGTCAGAGATGTGAACACCTGCAGCTCTTGTGGGCTGTTCCTGGTCTGCAGTGGTCAGGATCTATCAAAAGTGCTCCAAGGAAGGAACAGTGGTGAAGCGGCCACAGGCTCATTGATACACGTGGGGAGAGAAGGCTGGCCCTGTGGTCCCATCCAACAGACCAGATACTGATGCTCAAACTGCTGAAGAAGTTCATGCTGCTTCTGATAGAAAGCTGTCACAATACACAGTGCAGCACACTTTGTTGTGTATTAGGCAGCAAAAAGGACCAACACAGTATCAGGCAGGTGGTCATAGTGTTGTGATGGGTGTGTATTGCATGATTCTATAATACAGCAGAGGCTGACAGAGTCGTGATGAATTCTGAACATCAGATTCTA
>OMNW01034857.1:11913-22201 GCA_900303245.1 Selene dorsalis | reverse complement strand
GCCTTCCCTTGAAAGACGCTGTCAGCTATGACTGGCCTTGTTCAACATCCACACACACACACACATGCATTCACATGCAAACACCAGTTTTCGTTGCTGAAACACACAGAAACACATACTGTATGTGCGCTCTACACTCTCGTCTCCCTCTCTCACTGACAAGCTGGAGTCAACCACACTCGGTCCCCCGTCAGTAATGCTCTCTCCTCCGGATGTGACAGGGAGGAAACAAGGTTGACTTGAGCTGCGGTCATGCTGTGGCTCAGGGGTAGATGAGAAGGAAATATCACCACCGTCCTGCTAATGTTGTTTTAAATAGCCATATCTTTGGGCCAGTCAGCGAGTGGTGCCGTCACACTGTCAGTGCTGTGGAGGATCTACCAAAGCAAACACTGCTCCATTCGATTTAATGCAGACAAATTCAATAGGATTTCATTTGAGTATGTTGAATCAAATTTCCGCAGCTTAATGAGTGATTGAATTCATATTTGGGACTGTGCCTTACAGTATGTCTTCCCACTATTCGTAAGTCAGCAGAGATCAGTTCAGTTCCAGGAAATTTAGCTCATGTCAAAACAAATATAAGCTTTAATGGTAAAAGGGAAACACGGAGTCTGTCTCCAAAGGTATTTCATGTGTAGTAAGAGAGAAATTACTGTGAATGAGACATGCAGCCACAGTAACATTGTGAGACATATTAAATGCAACACATGAGGGAAGAAAAACCTGATGGCTGAAAACATGTCAGTAACTCTTCTACCATTGGTTCAGACATTTATTTCTTTTTCCTATGTGGACCTCAGATGTGAGTACAAGTGGGGTATTCTGGTAGCCAAAGACCCTGTAACCACATGCTCCTCTCATCATCTGTCTCTTTCCTGTTAGCTGTCCAATAAAGGTGGAAATGTCGTCAAAATAGTAAATAAAAACGGCAACAGTGCAGTGAACGTACCCAAAAGACTGTATATATACAGACGCTGTGAGCCGGTCACAAGTGACAAGATTGAAGCTCGAATTGCTGCACTTTGATCAAAGATCATTTTGAAGTGGCATCTGACTTTAAAGAGACTCTTCTGAGCTGTGAGAGCGACACACTTTCGTAAGAATAGAAAATTTGTCCAACCAAGAAATGAAATTGCAGCACCACTCTTTCCTACACACTGACTTGATATCTCGCTTTCATATGTGAAACCTGTAACACGTCTATCTTTTTAAACTTTCCACTTCACTCATGGGTTCACAGTATGTATCTTTGTGATGAAGTCTGTCACATGATCTAGGCACAGTATTTAAAGGCCTTGACAACCTGTCTTGTCTCACTGTTTTTGAGGATGGTGGGGAATAAAGAAACAAGCTGATGTCACATTTATGTGCACAAATAAGGATGTAAATGTGATGACAGTTGTAAAGTGGATGGCTTCCTGTGCTGCCACTGAAATCTGCTTAAACCACACCCACTCAGTTCCTGATGAAATGAGGATTCAGAGACAGAGCAGTATTACACTCTCAGTAAACATATTTGTTGATGTTTACTGTCATACACTTGGTAATAAACATGACATTTTTTTACCAGAAATTAATTTGACACCATGTTTGAAGTACACTTAAAGGGATAGTTAAACATTTTGGCAAATTCGCCTATTGCTACAGTCCCTATTGTCAAAGGGGTAGGTTTATTACCTTTAATTATCAGTGCATGTTGTTTTGAGATCCACGGGGCAGAGACGCGAGCTGCTCAGCGAACACAATGGAGGTGAACGGTACAACGTCCCCTGTCCCTCAAAACTCATCAAATACACAATCCAACAACTCCAAAACACTCTTGTGGATAAGTTGTGACCTATAAATTCACCACGCTATAAAATAATGATGTAATATTACGAGAAGGAGTCGTTTTTGAAGCAAATGCATAGCTGGAACTACATTCCAGACATGGCTGCTGGGCGGAGTGATTTCAAAAGCACACGGTTTAGTGCAGCTACTCCTGTCAACAAACATAGTAGTTCCAAGTATTTGCTTCATGTGTCGTAATGTTACATAATTATACATGATTATTCATAATGTATAGTTTAAGATTCTTGTATGTTACTCGCAGTCTGTTTTTAATGTATTCACACCTCAGCCTCAGAATAAATATGGTTCAAGGATAGACATGATTTACAGAACATGTCTGAATGGTGATCTTTATTTTTTCTTAACATTGGACACACACCCACACACCACCACCACTCCAAACTTGCTCTGCCTTGTTTCACCCCTGCCCCAGTTTCGCCATCTCTTGCTTGCGTTTTGTCATTTGTCTCACAGATCAGCTTCCCTCTGCTGACATTGCAGACATATTCTGATGATGTAAACCAGTGTAAGGATTACCATAGCCATCAGGGGGTTCTAATGACAAGAACAAAACACACACTGTACTGCAGTCACATACATGAATACACTCATACATACACACAGCCCCACTTTTCTTCCTTTTAACTTGTCTATGTATATATATGTGTTGTTTTTCCCTCCAGATTCTGAGTAATAGGAAAGGTCTGCTGCCAGAACCAAACCTGGCCCAGTTGTTGACCAGTATGACCAACCCTGCTGCCCTGCAGATCCTCATGAGGCCGTACCACACTGGGAAAAGAGGAGGTATGGCTGTGACAAGAGCGGTTTCATGGTGCACAGATAATCATTTGACTGTATTTCAAGTCCTAAAACTAAAACCTTTTACTCACTTTAATGCAATCTGAATATATAATCAGGCTGCTAGTCTGCTGGAAAATATTGAAAGGTCTTAAGTTATATTAACAGAACTTCCTCCAATATTTTATGTACTAAACGTGTTGTTGTTGCCTTATATAAGTTGGACAGCATCTTGGAAGCTCATTCACTAAATGGACATGTCCTAACAGATAGATGATTTGTTTTTTTTTTTCAACTGGTTAATCTATCCATCAACTCCATCCATCAAGCTACTTTCAGTTCAGCCATTTGATTGATTATGACTGGACCCCTGGGCATAGATGAGTACAAAACTAAAGAGTGTGTCTCTTTGTGGTTGTTTTTGTCTGTCTGCCTGGTCTTTAAACTGAACTCTGTGGCCGAGGGGAGCCCATGATCTCAGATCCAATGACCCATAGGCCAATTCAATAATTGATGCATGAGTGTAGGTTACATTTATCGATTTTGTATATTATTAGGATATTATATCATTGTCATATAGATTAATCAGCACATGTCATATCGTCTCCATGGCTCTATTTCTTTTGTTAGCATAGTTCAAGTGCAACCTTGTACTGGCAGAGTATTAATTTCATAGCTTGCTCTGACACACAGTATCTGTAAGAGCTGAGATGGATGGAAATGCGCTTGAGAGGAGTGTTGGTACAGATCAGCTGGTGCAGCTATAGATATATCAGATCCACTTAAAGTTGTAGGTGTTGGTGTTTAGGTCAGATTAGGTCATCCAACAACAAAACAACAGCAGTGTCACTGTGAGAAAGCAAAAATGATGGTCAAATGTAAAACACTGAAATTGCAGTGACATATGACACTTGATTTTAATCCAAGTGAAACAAACTGGTAAAATATTCAACAACATTCAATAAAATAAAAACTGTAATTTCCAAGTTATATATGCCTGTTTAAATGAAATTAAAAAAACTTAACGTTAAGTTAACAAAAGTGCAGTGTGTAAAAAAATGGAAATAAAATTATATTAAATGAAAGATTAATTTTTTATTCCAGAAAGTTTGATTTCAGACAGAATATATTACCATAAAAATTAAATTAAAAAACATACATACCAACATTAGTGTACAGCCCGAGGCCACAGCTTTAAAATTTCTATCAAACCTCTATCTGTTTCACATGGATTTTAGTGTAATTCTCTCAGCACCTCAAAAATAAAAAACATTACTTTCATAATAGCTTTCTTCTGTCCAGTTGGGATCAAACCTGCATTCATGCTGCTTATTTGAATAATGTTATACATTTCAATGCATATCAATGTCCTGAACCTGTTAATTTGAGTAGCATTTCCAGTGAGGAGCCTGAGTTGTAATCAGAGATTCACTGTACAAGTCTGTCCTTCTGTTAGGCCTTCCTATATTCTGTAATCACTTAGTCGACGGCTTCATTATTTGATGAATGGCTAATCAGGTATTAAAATGAAATCGTGTGACATTAGCGGAACAAATGAGAACAGGAAGAAGAGAAGATGGGAGAGGTGGGGGAGCTCTCTTAAAGAAGCGCAAGCACAATTAAAGTCTAAAATTAGGTCCTTGATTAAATGTTAAACTTTCTCTACCTATTCTGGAGGAAGCTACCATTAGCATTGACGCCTACATTTATTATGACGAGGCCTAGTGATTCAGAAGTAACACCCTCACACACACAAGCCAAAGAAAGGGGCGTGTACTGTGTGTGAGTAGGAGAGGGTGAGACTCGCTTGGAGGTGAGAGATGCTTTGTAATTTTTTTTTTTTCCTAATATCAGCCCTGAACGTGGAAAATGTTTTCAGGTTTTGTAAATGTGGGTAAACTCTTCTACATTTTTGAAAACCTATGAACCTTTATAGTTTAAGTTAAATAAATAATTTTCAACAATTGGTTTAGTTTAAAATATTTGAGAAAGCCACAGAAGGTTTTAAAATAGCCGTAGCTTTGTAGGCAGCAGGACACTTGTTTATTCATGACTGGACAGTTATTGGGGCTGTAACCAGTTCACTAGATTTCTAACCAACCAGTTTGTCTTTATCACAGCTCTGCAGCGAGCTAAACGCACCTCCAGTCAAAGCTTAAACACAAGTGGGCCTTTGAGATTTTTACTCAGAGCAGCAGTGAAACAGTGTTGAACAACAAAGTCATGATAGTGATTACAAATTAGAAAAAGATGAAATACCATAAACACCAATTAGAACAAAGACAATGAAATAAAACATTGGTAGAAAAACAGCATTTGCAAAAGTGTAGGCAACTGTAAAATTTGTTATATGTATAACACAAACAAATTATCACTGATGCAAGATTTTGGCTGAATGGGAAGCAACACACACCAGGTGCTTAAATAAACATATACAGAGCAACTCAATAGGTAGCTCTGAATAATTTCATCAAATTTACAGAGCTGAAATATCAGCAAACATCTCCATCAATATTAATACCACATATCTACTTAAAAAAGTGTATAAAAACATTAAATTAAGCCTTGCATGATATTGAAAAGTCCTAAAATGGATTAGTAAAAGTCTTAAATAAAAGTGCCAGTCATAGTCAGTTCAAAAATGTATTTGTATGTAGTTGCAGGCTACTACTGTTCACTTCAGTAACCAAAATGGAAATGTTGATTTATAACATACAGTATTACTCGTCTCTAATTGATCCGTTGAGCCAGTGAAAATGTCAATGTCAGAACAGGTTATATACAGGCATATTCAGGATTGTGGAGTAAAGCAGCAGGACACTCATACAATAAAGTGCAAGTTTTTCAGTCATGGCAGCTGACACAGAAATGACCTGCATGGGTCCAAAAGCATTAATTTAATGGGTGGGGATAAAAGCACAGAAGGTTCCTCCTTACACTCATTAATGTTAACATAAAACTAAGGTTAGCATGCAGGCTACCTGCTGAGCTCAGGCTCAGTATGAAAACCTGCTCTTTCCTCAAGGTAGATCAAGACTGGATATACTGTATGGCAGATGTGCTACATTAATGCAACCCCCCCCCATTATAGGAGACCACAGTGTAAACAGGCGTCCTGTCAACTGTGTTAATACAGGATTTAAATAGTTTATAATTGATCAGCCATTTTCATGAAAAGAACCTGTTTATTTTTCCCTCTTCCCACTCTGCTCCTCTATCAGCTGTCACTGAGTTACACACTCAGACTACAAACGGCCTTGAACAGATAGTAATAGCCTCAGCTAGTGCACCTTAAAACCAGCTTCATAAAGTATTTGACCCTGCACCAGACAGAGACTTTGTATTGAGCTGACAAGCAGCTCCGGTGAAGCCATGTCTTACTCCAGGGCATTTTACAGCCTTTTTAGTTGTTTACAGTGTGGGGAATGTTTTCATAACCACCTCATCAGTACGTCGACACACACTGACTGTGAAAAAATACCAGACAGGTAAAGAAGCTAGAGACAGTTTCCTTGACTAGACTGTCAAGAGCGTTAAGGTGAAATAAAAACAGACTGTTTGAAGAAGTTTGAATTTAGATTTTCTCTGCTTTTGTTTTCTGTATCTGTTTTTTTTTGTTTTGTTTTTTTTTTTGATTAAGCCTCTTTTCAATGAAGTCTGCAACATCAAAATGTAATTTAAACTTTGAGAAGGTATGAAGGGAGGCTGTTTGCTGTGTGCACCAACATAATATCTCAGTATTACTTTACTTGTGGTTGTTACGAAACAGAAGGCTGTGTAATTGTTTGCAATGTGCCGCAAATGACTGATGGATCAGTTGTCTGACTAATAATTCTGCCTGTGCATGCGTGTTCAGATGATGATTGATTAAACCATGAGTAGATGCAAAATTTTAAAAAGGAGAGAAAAAAAAAATACATCAAGGCGCCGAGTGATTAATTAATTTGTTGTTCTTCTGTCTTTTCAGGCAAATACGGGCGTCACACCAGCCTGCCGTTCCTCAGACCTCCTCTCACTACAGCTCTGCTCACGCTGGGCAAGGCACACCAGGTCACAACCACCGCAACATCTGTGCAGGATGTTTTTTTCACAGTGTATATATTGTTTGTTTATAGTAATGTCTGTTTTTCTTTTACTCTGCAGAGTGCTATGCTTGGTAATGGACTCGTCCTCCAAAACCTTTTGCATATGCAGCTCGCACAACAACAGCTTCTTCACATCAAAGACAAACGCATCAGTAGCGTAAGACACCTGTTTGTTTGTGCGTGTGTGTGTGAATCATGATTTGCATAGGTTAGTGGTGAGGTTCAAACACAGTTGTGGGCATGTGTATATGTGCTGTTAAATTTTCATCTCCAGAACTTAGTGTATAATGAAACTAAATGCAGCCTGTTGGCTTTGTTTAAAGGAAATTCAGATTTGCATGTTTGCTCAAGTCTAAGTTGAGTCACTATGATATTTTGAGTATTTGATCTTAGTTTTGAAACTGGATACTGATCCTTCAGAACTGACACCCAAGTGTCATACACAACTGTGTTACTACATTAGCCTGGTTTCTATTTTCTCCTCCGCCCTTTCCCTTGTCTCCCTTTTTGCCTTATCTATTTTTGCAGATCACCTCTGTCCATTTCCTTCTCTGTCATTCATCCTCCTCATCCTCCTCATCCTCCTCTCCTTTTTCTCCCCCTCAGGTCTCTAGTCTGCTCGGGGACCCGTCCAGGCTGCTGATGCAGAAAGCTTTGTCTCTGCGACCTCCCGGCCTTGTTCCACTGGGGAAAGGCCTCCTTGGAGACTCCCCTACAGGTGAGCAGGACTGGGTGTTGCCAAAATACAGCAAACAAGTAAGGCCACTGTTAATCCAACCAGTTGGCCTGTGCTATGCTGCATTTATCATATTTGTTTATCATGCTTATTATTTACAATTTAGAGGCGTTTATTAGACATACAAATCAATACTTCACACATAATCTTCAAGCTTGGCTGATGACAGCAGAGATGATATAGGATGGAGACAAACAACTTAACAGAGTCCTCAATAGAGAAGTCGATAACGCCAAGGATGTTGGTCCCAACAAGCTAATCATCTACTTTATCTTATCAAATGAGAAACAAATCTAATCAATCACATTGTTCGTTTCTCCCTATTAATTAAGACAGGAACCAGCCACCTGTTTTAATGTAAGGGTTAATCAGTGTATTAGTGTAAATGTACTTAAAGGGGATTGTAATGGCATCCATCCAACACATAAAACATCACCACAGCAGTACTCAGAAATTATCAATATATTTTTTGTTGATATCAAGCAATTCACCTCCTTGTCTCCACCGAAAATAGAACTTTTATCTTGCACATCATTAAGTCCGGGCTGCCTCCTCATTGAATATGCCTTGAGTCAAAGCCAATATCCTGTTAATGTTGAGATAACATAGAGACAGTTAATTTCATATCCAACACAGACAGGATATAGGGCTGTAAAAATAATCTTACCTAACCCCAACACAAAACCATCTGTTCCTAACAACAAATCCCAGTATCCCAGCTGGTATTTTCTCAGGTATTTTCCTGTTGTCACAAAACCAAATTTGTGTGAATTGCTACTTTGACGTGTAGCATCTGAGAGAAGAGCGAAGTAATTGGTGTAAAAAAGGATGAAAAAGGAGGGTGATGAACATGTGAAAGTGTGTGTAGCAAACCCCACAGTTGTATAGTGATATGTTGATGTCAGGTGTCAGGGTCGTCTCTCCTGAGCGGATTCCTGAGCGTCTCGTGGCTGTACATTACTGTACGACACGTCCCCAGGAAACAGCAGCGCATTTACAATTCAAATATCCAGCTGAGAAATGCTGTTTTGTTTTTAAATGGAAACAATATATCACAGACCCTACGCACAAACACAAGCAGTTGTGTGTGTTTGTGCGCACTGATGTATTTTTATTTACATGTGCGTGTGTGTTTGTGTAGCCCTATTTGATTGTGTGAGTTGAGTATGAGTTTGCAGTTTTATCAGTGCATGTCTCTGCTGGGATTGTTGGCTTAAGGCGTGTGAGAGCTGATTGTTTTCTCGTGCCGCGGAGCCCATTTTTCACAGCAATATTGGATTTATAATAAGTGTGAGTGTGTATGCGAGCGAGTTCACCTCTGTTGTGTATGTGCGTCTTTAAATTATGTGCGCTTGTGCTTTTATGCCCCTGCATCTTTTCTTTGTGCTCGTGTATATGTATGTGTGTACATAAGTGTTTATTATACCCCGGAGTGACTGAAATATTGGGAGTATGGTGCAAACTGCCGGGCTGTAAATAAACATGATGAGTGATGATGAATGAGCAGGAAACCCATTCTCAAATATTACAACTGGCTCTACAGAGACGGGCAGGCTGAGCACACATCCTAGCCGTCTGAGTGATTTGTCTCTGTCCAGAGGAGACGGAGACACTGATGGTCATCTCTGAAGCCATTTCATGTATTTATCTAGCATCTCTCCTTGCCATCCTTTTATTTCCCTTCATGTAATTTCCTCTACTTTGTTTTCTGTGATGTTTTTTTGTGCCTTTCCCATCTTTTCATGGACTTTACTTTTTTCCTGTTCTCTTTTATTTTCCTTTGTTGCTTTTGTTTTTCTGTCCTGTCATTTATCCTTTTCTTTGTCCTCTCTTCTTTTCCTTTAAACTCATTTATTTTCCTCCCTTTGTTTCCTTGTCCATTCCTCACTTCTCTTCTCCTCCTCTCTTTGCTTTTTCTCCTCTTTCCTTCCCTGTCCTCTGACAGAGTTGGGCCAGGAGTCGGTGCCTCCATCTACCCACAATCCGACAGTGGTGGTTTCAGCAGCAGGTGTGATGCCATACCTTCAGGGTCGAACAGGAGAACCAAACAGCACCCATTCTATCTCCACAACCCCCTCTGCTTCCTCCTCCTCTTCCTCCTCCTCTTCTTCCTCCTCCACCTCCTGTGACCGACAGCCTGCTCCTCCTGGGACGATGGTGAGCTCCCATCTGCAGGGACAGAGCTATTCTTTGGGTATAAGTAACTCAGGCCTTGGCCCGCCTCCACCTAAACCCCCTGGAGGAGTTTACACATCAACAGGCCAGCACAACAGCGCAGATGGCTGCCCCCTGGCTACCATGGTGAGCACTGCAAACACAACCTGCATGTATGCGCATGTGCAAACACACAAACACTTATCTTGGTTTACTACTATTAGCAGAAAACAACCATTTTGATAATCAGGTCATTACTTTATTCGTCTTTACTCTGTTTATGATTGTAGTTAAGTTTAGTTTATTACTAATTTGTCAGGGACATCACACAATTGATAACTGCACCAGAGTTAGCTGATAACAAATTTGTATCTGTCGTCCTTGGGCAGGCAAACAAAGTACAAATAAAACAGAACTAAAACACGATTAATCATTACAAAACCAAGCATTAGTAAAAACATATTTTTGGATTAATGGCAGATTTGCCCCTCTTGGTTGTTACTCTGTAAATAATGGATCCTTCATTTCAGAGAGTAGATATAAAAGACTAATTTTTAGCTCATGACTCAGTTTTTCTGGCAGAAAAGTCAAACGTCACTGGTCCCTTTTATCAGTTGTGACTAGCGAGCTAATTATGCCAAATTGCCAAACTGTGAGTTTAACATTATTGATATAACCTGTA
>OMNW01034856.1:10366-26885 GCA_900303245.1 Selene dorsalis | reverse complement strand
TAACACAAATGGCAACCTGATTAGCTCTTGTGACAAACCGGAACGTCAGACGTTAAACGGTTGTCAGTTTGTTGTTATAAAACGAGCTCGAGAGCACCGACTGACAACTGAGGCTGCTGCTGTTTACGTTAGCTAATGTTAGCTAACTTTCCTCACGTCGCTCAGCTAGCAAGGCGTAAAAATACCTCAACACACACCTAACACGCCAACGTGCAGGTGTGACAGGGGGTTGATATAACAGCTACGTGCTCGTACCAGTGTGCATATCTGTCCAAAAAGCCCGACTCCATGGTGCGTGAGCTATTTTGGCCAGTATTAGTCTGGCTTATCTGCTGTATCATAGCAGGTTAGCTTGCTAGCTTCCTCCACTTCAACTGACGCTAGCAGGAATAAAACAGCTCGCTTACCAGTGAAAGGCCGCCTCCTCCGCTTCTGCTGCGCGTTGTGCTTTACACAGGAACCGGACTCCGCTTCATTGCGTAAAGGCAAACAGCTCGGTCGATATCCGTGCGCTCTGATAACGTTACTGTGGAGGGACACAGAGCCATGCATGGACTTCCATGCCTCCGCCCGCCTCTCCCGTAGCGTACACTGCAATGAATCCGAGCGGCAGTCTGCTCAGTCCCAGCCCCTCACCGAGCCCCAGCCCCGGGCAGTGACGTTGAGACCTGTCTGTTTCTCTGTCTGCTAGCCTGTCTGTCTGCATGCTGTGTGTGTGTGTGTTAGTGTGTGTTACTGTGTGTGCGTGCGTGTGCGCGCGCGAGCGAGAGAGAGATCACGCCATACAGAGGCTCTGTCACTGACCCCCACAAGATAAAATCGGTCCAAAAGAAACACGAGGTCTCACAGAGAAATGTAATGTGTCATAGCCTATATGTCCAGTGTGATGGTGCTCTGTCACATGCACATCTTCTGGATGTATGATTATACAAGTTTATAACATATTTGAAATATCCATTTTAGATGACATGTATGGATATATGTGTACAATTTTACTTTTGGTTTTTGTCCTTGGTGCAAATTCATGCTACAATTTTATATCTTCATATATTCAGAGGAGGTATATATATGGTGAGAATAAAGTGACATAGAGGCTATGGCAATAGCACTCTCGATATAGGGGAATATATGTCAAATATTAGATTTTTGCATAGAGTTGAGTATATAGGCTAACATACTGTTCTTAGAAGAGTTGATTATCGACAGTTAATTCAAAATTGATGGACCTGGAACAAAGCAAGATTTGTTTGAATCACCATATTTATATTATATGATCAATGATATTTCATTTGCTGAAATAAAAATGACCCTTTCCAACTTACTTATAGAGCATGTTCAAAAACAACCATGTTGACCAGATCAATTGATGAGTGATTAAAGTGATGTATCATTTCTAATTCTAAATGTATTATTATCATTATTTAGCCTTTGACATTGATAATAATACATTTATTACCATGATGATACATGATGATGATGATGCACTTTTTTTAAATCAGTGATCTAGAAAAGACACCTCAAAATCCTTTACAAAATAAATACAAAAATAACACAGTGCATGATCTATTAGTCTGAAAAAATCAGACTAATAGATCATGCACTGTGTTACTCTGAAACTAACAATAATAAAAAAAAAACTGTTCAAACAACTACATTTTACAGATACTATACAGCTACATTAAAATCTGTTGTTAAATATTTATGAATATTTCTACACTGCTCATAACTACTGAATGGTGTAAGTGGTAGCTTGTGGATGTAAAGTTAATGGCGGTGACATGGTATAAAGTCAAGTGGAGTGCTCAGTGAGTTTTGTGGTTTATCTCAGCAAAGCAGACTCAGAGGCCTGAGCTGCAGCTCCCACTTTATCTCACAGACACAGCCTATTCACCCCTGTTGTGTATTTGTTTTTATTTTAGTGGTATTTTCGAGTAGGAGGGGACTGAGGGGCTGAGCAGGAGCCTGGGGGAGGGAGCGGGGGGTTAATTTGGTGGCACAAGTGGATGTTATCTTGAGTTAGTTTTTTCAATAAGCAAAGAGCTGCTCATCATTTGTAGAAGCTTTAAACACATAAAATGATGTGATGTATGTGACTTCCCATGCCATCTGAGCATCCAGGAATATAATGAACAATACGAAACCTATGCAGAGGTATTACAAAAGTAATTGGCACACGTGTATCATACCACTATTTCATGTTCATGTGTAGAGAACCATTTTGTAAAGATACAATGTAAAGATGATGTATAGCCTTGTAAAAACACCTTATTTTCTAATTGATCAAATGCATTTTCATTTCTGTACAAGAAAAGTATGTTTTGTATGGAAGTCCACGTGCCTGTTCCAAAGTCAAATACTGACTGTTCTCAGGCTCTGGCTTTGAGACAAATATCTGTCTCTTTAGTTTCTTGTTTAGTTTCTTTAGTTTTGTTTCTTAAACTAAAGATGTGATATTAAGGAGTCTGAAAGACTCCTTTCTCCCATACATTTAAGTGTCAACCAGACACACACACACACACACACACACACACACACACACACACACAGGTAACTTCAGGTGATAATATGAAGGATATCTAAGTTGTAAGCCTGAGTTTGAGTTAGCTCTGTCTGTACAATATGTGACTGTTGATCTCAGGTCATGGGTTTGGCTTACACGTTGACAGAGATCACATCCCACCAGCGTGGCTCATGGTGCTCAAAATTTCTGCGTAGAGATTCTGTAGTTGTTCTAAATATTGTAGGTTTATCGTGGTGTTTACTGTATCTATGTATATTGAATCTGTCTCTATCAAAGAAACCACTGATAATGGATAAATAGATAAATAAGTAAATAACTTCTGCTCATCCTCTTTCAAAAGTGAGCTGTACCATTACACTACATTCAAATTTTTATTAAAAAAAATATTGATTATGTTGCTGTCATTGAAGTTGTTCAACAAGTCACTTATAGAGAGCTTACTTTTCTCAGGGTGTGTGAACAGGTTAACAGTCATTACGTGTTAACAACCCAATAAAATGCTGTTAAACGTGTCACTGTGAAGTCATGACTGGGTTTAATGTTTTATCTCTGTGATGCATGTTGTGTTTTAGACATTAACTGTCTCTCACATACAAAATGTGTGGTAACCCTTCATAGCTACATACAGTTATGCAATAGTTAAACATTATTTAATACTGTATTAAATCATTCTTTCTACACTGACACTATGTAATTTATAAACTCGGTTATAAATTTTTAACCCAGGATTATTAAAATAATCTGTATGTTTCATGATTGCATTTTCATACGTAATTAAGTACTTTACTAACAAGCAGTAATGACCTGAATTGATAATAAATTGTATTAATAAGTGTTAATACAATTTATAATCAGTTTAGTGTCCAAATAATTGTTTGTATAAGTGCAGTGTAAAGTTCCATCTAAATAAGTGATTAATCATTTACAAACACTTTATAAATGGTCATGCATGATATGATACTTGATTTATAAATGTTGGATCCACCACATTGTGGATAAGCTTATTATTCCAGAGTCAAACATTTAGGATTGTGTTTATAAATTACACTAACTTGTACTCATTCGTGTCAGTGATGAAATAAGTATTATGCTTAACTAAAGCTTAGTTGTGTGTAGTTACATCAACTTGTATAACCTGGTCCCATTCAGCTGAGTCTTTCTCCTGCTGGTAATGGTTAAAAATAGTCAGTCTGGCAAGTAGCAGTGACAGGAAAATATTTAAAAACCTCAGATCTTGACCCGAGCACAAAAATGTATAATCTTACTGTCGGTTATGAAATGTGCTGCTAAAATAAAGACAAACAAGAGCTCAGAATAGCAGTGAGGATCTACATATGGTGTGGAAGGCGGCTCTGCTGGTGTTGATTTCAAGACATGTTACTGGTCCAGAGTCTCAGCCGTGTCCCAGCTGATGCCTGCAGGCAGCCCCTCTCCTCGCTGGCATCACGCCTAACGCCCCGTGGCTGACACATTTGTCAGTTGCATGGAACATCAGGCCACTGATCAGCTTTTTTCTCTCTCTCTTTCTTTTTTTTTGCAAGATTTCTAATAGTATTTGAAATGAATCAGGAGATGAAACTCTGAAAGTGTCATGTAGCTGATTGTGTACAACTCTAACCTACAGACTTCTAACCTGCAGGCAAGGCTTTTAAAATCCAGCCTCTCAAAAAGTCAACAAGTCTGGGAAAACATTTGTTGGTGGTGTTTTTGTGAAAAGAAGAATTTCAGTCAACAAAACTGGATCAAGGTAAACACTGCACAGCAGCATGTCCCGATGCAAACATGCATGTAAGCACGTGGTGTTGATGAGCGTAAACATCAGCTGAGCTGTCACCACTACAGATTTGAAACTGGAACTCACATGTAAATAACTTTTTAGTTTTTCACTGAATTTGTTGTCATTAAACAGTTCATTGTGTTCATCTATTAATAGTAATCAAAACTTTTGTTGCTTGTTCCTTCAAACTTTGCAGGTGAACTTCAACCTGTTTGGGTTTAATTTGTAAATCATGTCCTCACATTGGTTGTTCGACTAGAGAAAAATAATGTTAGTGTTGTGTTTATTCAGTTTGTGGTTCTCTCATTTTGCTCCACACAACACTGTAGGACTGACACCTTGAGAGAAGAGCATGTGTGGTTATTCATAAGAGGCTTTTGAGCTTTTTCTAGTTACTTTTATTCAATTTATCAAAAATTTTCAAGAGTTTACTGCAGTGCCGCACTGAGGCCATTTTGAATTATTTATTGTTAAACAGTAAAATCTTGAGCCTCCAACACATTTGTGTGTTTCTGTAAACAACATGGGGAATGTCAGCTGATAAATTGGTTATCTGAATGATTTACTCCCTAATACTGGTCAGGATGGACACATTACTAGTTATTTGTAATCAGTTCAAGCCCCTCATTCTGACCAATGTTTGGACCTTTGCTTGAAGAACTGTAGCCATCTTTGAATTTTTATTGGACACCTCTGATATACAATCAATTTGCTTTTTTCTGTATCAGTCTGGAGCAGACATGGTCCTCCCAGGTGCAGCTTAAAGAACAGCACTGGGGGGTTCATCTTTGCTGTCCAGTTTCAGTGAAGTCCAGGTTGATCCCAGACAGCAGCTCTCCTCCACATGAGTGGTTCAGCAGCTCCTTCAGGGCTTCGTTCACATCATTGTTAAAGACAGTGGAAAAGTTACAGTTGGGGTACCCTACCCTGCCTCCATCCATGGGGAACGAGCCCATCACTTCCTGCACCCACTTCAGCTCGTTGCTGAGCTCCAGGCGCAGAGCATCAAAGTGGTTCTGTCTCTCCTGGTAGCGGCTGCTGATGGCGCTGAGGCCAGAGCTGAAGGCCTGCATGTCGTCCTGCAGGCTCCTCTTCAGCGCCTCCACCTTACGGAACTCGTAGCGGATTTGTGAGAGGTCATGGCGCACTCCTTCGCTCTCCTCCTTGTACCAGGCCTCCTTCTCGTTATATATGGAGGCCATGGCATCGATGTCCTCCTGCAGGGAGTCGTGGGCTGCTGCCAGGCTAATGAACGAGCTCTCCATCTGGTCAATGTCCTCCACCACCTGGGCGAATCGCTCAAAGTTTACATAGGTGTTGTTGGGCGGCATGCTGGAGTGAGACTTGATGGTGTACTCCCTGAGGCGTTTTGTCTTCAGCTGGCGCCGCTCTCGTTTCTTTGGCTCCTGTGCTTTGTTTTCCTCCTTGTGCTCGTTGGACTAAAGTGTTAAAAGAAGAAGTGTTAGTTAGAGAGACAAACAGCCAGTGTACTCATGACAATACATCAGATCAGGGCTTCATCATTTTACACCTTATTGCCTGTTGGGGTTTGAGTTTGTTTACCTGCAGAATGGAATCAAATGAGCAGCTAACCAATAACAATGAAGATCAATGTGCGGAGAGTGAATACAGTCTGTTAGTCTCTAACTATTCCCCATGGCTGTGGAGCTGTCGCTTGCTTATCTCCCTTTTCTTTATGCAGCTGGTCACATTATCTTTTAAAACTTGAGCTGTTAGACAGTGTAAACTGGTTATGAACCCGACGTGACCTGAACAACAGGATGCACAGACAGCCTCTGTGCATGAAAGTAAACAAGGAGAAGAATAACAAACATGGAGTCCACAGTGGTGACCCTTGACGGTTTACTTTCTTACTGTGCAGTGGAAGCAGGTGATGAGGAGGAGAAGGTCGGATGTGACCCGTTTGGTTTCTCTTGGACAGATGTGTCACCCAAACACTAATTAGGGCTAACTACCTCTGCCTCTGCTTTTGGCCATGTTTGTGACTCCTGCCTGTGCATAATTATGACAAATGTTGATCTAGTGTGATGTAAAAGTCACAGTGAATTCTTATGCTGGTCACATGACTGTTCAGAATTCAGGAGATCAGATCTTTGATTAGTTCTACTAATTTAGAGCTAGATATGAAAGTGACCCAAACCTGATTAGAAAAGATTGATTAGAAATTCCATGTGATTTGTGCTGTTCAACCTGTCATTAAAAATCAGAACAGGGGCACCTAGGGGGAAAAATTCAAGATTCAGGCCACTTGTGCAGCAGCTGTGTGAACTTCATTTATTTTATTTGTTCTAAAGTTCCCAGAAGCTTTTCAGCTTTGAATTCTTGGCTAATTTAGTTAAACAGTCATCTCTGCCAACAGGCTATTAGGGACTCTGCAGTATTTTGGAAACCCAAACACAATTTATCCCTAGCTGATTGTCTTAAACACAGGCTGCAGTCATGTTGTTACTGCTCAGTGTCACCTGTTGTTGCTTGATTAAGTCACCTGTTACAATGACTACACAGACATCATGGAGCAGAACAAGAGCGACACTGCTCAAGGTGAGACATTTGTGTATACTGAAGCAAGACTTAGATCTTAACAAAAAATATTTGATGTATATTATTAATGAAAAATATAATTTGTTATTCAGGCTGCAAAGCTACTTGATCCACAAAAAGTCTTGGAGCTCTGAGTAAAATGTTAATTCACACACCAGGAATTTAAAATGAAGTTTTAATTTTACCTTGATCCATGGGTGATTGAGAGCATCTTGAATTGTTAATCTTTTTCTGTGAGAAGAAAAAAAACAACCAAATCATTTTATAGAGGAGTCACAATGACAGAATGGTTCTGTGATTCTGGAATATTTAAAAAATAAAAGCACAGGGTTAAGAGAGGTGCACTGACACAGGTTTGCCCTGAGGAAAACACTGAGTTCTTACTTTTTATCTTTCTCCAGTAACTGGCTGATGAATTTCTTGGCAAGCTCGCTGGTGTGACAGAAGAACTCTTCATCAAACTCGTAGTTTATGTTTGAAATGTTGCCCAGCGTGTCCTGTTTGGTCTCCCCCAGGAAAGGTGAGGCACCGCTCAGCCTGAAACAAAATGTTACAGGGAGATCAGCCAGTTCATCGTCTTGTTGGAAGAAGGCTGATTTACAACCTGCGATATAATTTATATGTGATATTTTGCATTGCACTTGCAAGATGTAGGTAATGACTCCGATGCTCCACATGTCGGCTTCAAGGCCCAGAGGCTCGTAGTTCACGATCTCTGGTGCTTGTAAAGCAAAAAAGTCATAAAGTATCACAGGTAAAGAAGTTAAGTAAAAGACATGTCTCACTTCTCTACTTATTATTATTGTATGGCTCAACAAACATTATATGGAAAACTCTGTGACACTTTATAATAACTACTCACTATAAATAACTGGTTAACCTTATTGAATACTTAATTCATCTTTTGTTAAGCATTCATCTGACACTGACACTAATTAGTCTATAATTCATAAATAGAGTTATAAATGTCTAATTCTGGATGAATAAGATAATCTATAATGTGCTAATAAATGATGAATTCAACATTTATAAATTAAGTATCAATATCAATCACAAACCAGAGTTAAACATGTATGACTGTGTTCATAAATCATATACTAAGCAATCATGCTAAGTATCAATGAAGGCAGAATGTTTTGTTAAGTATTTAATAATGCTTAACTAATATTTAATAGTGTGTAGCTATAAAGTTTTACAGGAAACTCTTATATTTCCCACTTTTGATGAGAGAAGCATAAGAAAACCTGTCACCCCACTCCTCTTCTTCTCCTGGCTGCTGATTAATCTCTTTCAGGCCTATCAGTTTATGTTGTGTGAAATGGTGCTTTGTTTGTTTCTTGTTGATGTTTTTGTATTTACCTACAAACTCAGGTGTCCCAAAGATGTTTTTGAACTCCACTCCAGCTTCGATCTTATGAGCCAAACCAAAGTCAATCAGTTTGATTCTGGGCAGCGGCACGTTCTTGTCCAGCAGCATGATGTTCTCAGGCTGCAGGTGAGAAAGGAGACTTTACTGAGCACATGTTGGAGAACCCTCTAACACAAATACAGATGACATGAAGTGTCATAATGGTGCAACAAAGAGAGCGTAGACCCAAACCCTAGCTCTTCAGTTCCTGTGCACACTGTAACTCACAACAAACTGCTCCACCTAGTGGCACAAATCTCCCCTCCCCTGAGGAAGAGGCGGAGGAAGACAACTGCAAAAACACATTACAAAACTGAATGTTTATTAAATACACTTTTTATTTAGGAGAATCTGCCTCTACATTTATATTAAATTACTGTTTTATTTATGTGTTGTGTTGGTTGTGGCTATGTATTTTATATTCCAATTTTTTCCTCAATCTTTTGTTTTGATTGTTTGTCAATTGGTTGGTAAGATAAGGAAAATGGTTTGAACAATAATGTTTTTGAAAATGAAGCGGACAGACTAACTGAAGTGCAGCAGAACATAGAGAAACAGAGCTGCAGGGTTTAAAAAAAAATCTCTATTAATCTGCAGAATTTTTTGATGATTGATCAACTTTTCTGTCTGCATGTTGTTGTTTGTTGACATGTGGCCCCTTTACATTTTAAACATGTGACATTTAATGGTTCTATTATTCTACACAGTTCAACAGTATCTTGTTGTTTTAACAAACTGCTGAATCATCCTGAACCATAAACTTTGAGCATGAAACCACCTTTTGTCATATCACAGCTGAACTCAGGTCACTGTGAATTTCACACTGACCCCGAGACCTTCACGGCTCAGACATGTGAGAACATTCAACACGACCATCACACATCTCGACGGGACAAACCTTAAGGTCAAAGTGGGCGATTTTCCTGGCATGGAGGTAGTTGACCCCCTCCAGGATCTGTTTGATGAATTGAGTGGCCTCCTCCTCACTCAGAGACTCCTTCTGTGCCAGGAAGTCAAACAACTCCCCCCCAGAGACCCTGCAACACAGACAGTGATCATCTACTTCCATTACTGGCACTACACACTTACATCTACCTGCTTTAAGATTTATTTATCTCCTGTTATATTGTAGTTATTTATCCATTACTCATGTGCTGCAGAGACATTTATTTGTCACCACATTTATTCACCTGCAGCTTCCTGCTCAGCACTTACCTCGACCGTACAATATCTGTTACTCAACTGCTGCATAAATATGTATTCATATGCTTCAATATTTTTTTATAAATAACCAACTTGTCCTTCATATTCTTCATCATGAATGTCTGCTATTTCAGATCTATTTACGATTTGTAGACTTAATGTCTATGTGCCTTCCAATTGCCATGACATAGAGATGTAAACGTGAGCTTTTCCTTATCATATCTGCCTTTTTTCTTTTTTTTTTTAGCTTTGTTCAAATTCAAAACGTCAAACTACATACTACGCTTTTTCAGCTTCAGAAACACATGTTAATTCACCAAAATATCCTTCATATCAATTTCACAACATTTGCAGCACAACACTACGGAAGCCGAGAACCGCCACGTCCATATATTTTTTTCATTGCTGTTTTCTCGTGATTACTACTTATTATTTCGTTATCTTGCTATAACAAAGTCCATTTAATTTACTATACTATACCCGAACAACTCTGGTGTAACTTGGAGTCCTTCGGAAGATATTTAGATCCACTCGCGATCTACATATATCCATATAACGGGAGTTGTTGGGGCAAGGATGTAGCATCTAAATAAGACATTATCTGCCACGAGTGGATCTAAATATCTTCCGAATGACTCCAAGTTACACCAAAGTTGTTCGGGTGAGTAAATGAACGTATTTTATGCTAGAAATAAGGTCCAGGTTGCAAAAAACGGAACTTCTCCTTTAATTATCTAGTTATCTCGGGAAAATGGAGGAAAAATATTACGTTATCACAAGAAAACGGAGGAAAATTATCTCATTATCACGGGAAAACAGAGGAAATAAAAAGGTATGTATGTATGACCCTTTAAGCCTTCTGTGTACATTTGTGCTTTTCATGTGTTTTGTTAAATTGCAGTGCTCTGAGCTTCAGCGTCACTGTAGAAAACAGTCAAAGTGATTGAGTCTCATCTGTGTTTTACAGAGAGCTGACCCTGTAGCGACTCACAGCTCCAGAATCAGCACAACGTCAGTCCGATTCTCGTAGACGTCGTGCAGCGTGACGATGTTGGGGTGCTGGATCTGCCGGAGGATGAACACCTCTCGCTCTATCTCCTCCCGCCGAACGCCTCGAGAGCTGGCCATGCTCTGACGCTTCTTGATGAACTTGGCGGCGAACTGCTGACCTGTGCTCTTCTCTCTGCATTGTTTCACGATGGCAAACTGCCCACTGAAGTACAGAAGACAAAAATGCCCTGAGTTATATCTGAGAAGTGACTTAAATGTTGTTTCTATGAACTTCTGATTAACGTGTAGCTGTGGTAAAGATTATTTCTTGTGTCATTTAGAGACAGATTAATGAATCACAATATATGAGCTCATATTGTCCAATTGCAAAGATGTCAGTCACAAGAAATGCCACAGAGACTTGAGGTCATTAAGAAATAGGCAAATATATTTTTCCACCATGACAACTTAATTTTCCTATGACGTACATGAAAAAACACAAACAAACCAGAAAAAAAACTCGATTCGATTTGAGAACACATGAGCTATAAAAACTTACAGCACAACAGTGTTTCCACAGACACAAAAAGTGAGGGACCCACTTCTGTTCAATGCTTCTTGACTGGAAGTTGTGAAGACAGCTACCTGTTAGTGCTGTTTGAAAATGAGGTGAGTTTGTTAATTTTATTACAATATCAATACCCAATGCAACACCACATGATTCAGATACTATTGCAAATATGTACCATTAGCGTTAGCTACTCTTCAGCTGGGTCCATCACTTTCTTGTGTCCCAAGAAACACTTCTGTTGTGTTTTTACAGCTCACGTGTTGTCAGAGTCAGACTTTTTTTTCTGAATTTAGTGTGTTTGTGTTGTTGCATAGGTTTTCTGAAGTTACAGTGTGTTACAGTGAACCTTCAAGGCCACCGTAGTCTCTTGGAGACCTTGAATTTTTTCAAATTGAAATGAATTTCCTTTGAGTAAATCTTCCTCTAAGCCCAGCCGTCAACAAGTTGAAACATGTTAAATTTATGCGCACATCAAAACAAACAACAACAAAGTAAACGTGCACAATAACACAAAGTGGTCTGATGGTGGCACTTCCATTAATGGTCAGGCTACTGACCAATAATGGAACCACTGAGAACCACTACTGTATATATCAGGCTGCTGAGCTGTGGAGGGCTTGTGATTAAAGTTTCACCACCACCTCTGTCCTATTTATAGTGTTGCACACATTCTGCAGCAAACATGTCAGCTGGACACTCACAGACTCATGCACAATACAAGTTTAAAAAAACAAAAAACAAAAAAAACAACCTTTGCAGCATTTCAATACTCAAACTTGAATGGTTACATGAGTGTACAGCTGCTTCTATTTATTTTTCTGGCCAAATGCTTTGTAAGCTAACACTACACTTCCTCCTCTGCTGCCACTCTGAGAGCAGACCCGGCCACAGCTAAACATAGCAGACTCCTTTAAAAAGCAGCCTGACATGCAGGCTGAACAGTTGTCTCCACCTGGCAACGCATGGCAATAAAACACACACCACTTTATTTTTCTTTTTATTTCCTACTAAAATATTCCTGTGCAATCAGATGTTCTTAGAAATGTTGCTTTATATTTTGCAGCTGATCCTGAAATCATCAGTTACAGGAGAAGCTTTGTTTGCAGCATACAGTTAGTGATTCGATGTCATTGGGGCAGTGACCTACATGCTAATTAGCACTACTGAGCTATGCAACGTCTCTTCTCCAATAACCTCTTCCAGTATATGTCGCGCCTTGGTATAAAATGTATATAAAGTTAAATACAAATAACTCTACACTGAGTTTTGTTCAGTACATTGTTCCTAATCGTTGTTGTTGTTTTATGTAAATACCACAAGTAAACTGCAATTTTTCTCCTATACTTTAAGTACTCTCACAGAATATGAGTACTATTTTCTCTTATGTTACAAGTATTTTCTCTTACATGCCTCAACAAAGAAATGAGACTCTTGTCAATCATAATTTCACATTCTTCAGTAGAAGTATTTTTGTGTATCTCATGTGTATTAGTATGTTTCTTTTCTTTATTATCTTCTTAAATACAAATGTTTCACTACAGTTTTATACTTTTTCTATAAATGTACTAATTTTTCTTTAATTTCCTGCTGATTTCTGTCTCTTTTCTCTACCTTGTATATCCTTGATGATGAAGTCTTCTTATCTTAGATGTAAAATATTTATTTTTTTCTCTATGACCTCATTGAGTGTCCTCATATTTTTTCTGATTTCCTGGATAACTATAGCCAGTTAGTATGTGTAGCTATCTAATGTCAAGTTTGTAATGCATCAACAAATATTCAGAAGAATTAGCAGTATTCAAATGCACCACAGATAACAATGACCTGGATGAATGAGAACATTCACAGACACCAACAAGAAGAAACTCCAAACATCCATGTCTGTACCTTCCCAGCTCTTCACCGATCTCATAGAAGTCCTCCACTCTCAGCTGTTTGAACGGGTCCATGGCTGCAGCCTCACTGATGTTTGCAAATAGATTAATACTTCAGTCTCTATAATAAGGAACCGCAGTTATTTCATCATCGTCATGAAATGTTTCCAAAACCTCTCGAACAGCATCACTGAGACAAAGTGACAAAGCTGCTGCGTCACTGTTACCACCAGCCGTGAATATAAGACTGTACACCGGCAGTAGAAAACGCACAGTAACGTCTTACCGTGTTAAAAATACTCGCTAGGACTTGTGCCTGTGACACCACCGTGTCCGCCCACCGTAGCTGTGTTGTGTCCGGACCACGAGGGACCTGCAATGTCCAGACACATGCCTCATACAGAAGTCCATTTAGAAAATTACTGATTTAACGTGGCACTGATAGGGAAAACTTGAAATGTTTAAAAAGCAAATAAATAAATAAAAACTTTGTGTATTTTGTGTTTCTAATTTGATCAGTCTTAACTGAGTTATTTTTTTTATTATTAGTTTATTTGACAGGGACTGCACATCTATAAACTTTTCAGCAACTAAAGGTCACATATCCAGAAAAGCTGTTTTTCATCAGTGGTACCTGGACAGATGTGTATAAAAATGTTAATAACATAATACAGATGTAGACAACAACATTGTTAAGCAGAAGCAGAAGCACATAGGGACATAAAGGCATGCACAACATATAAAATACATAGAACTGTCTGACACAATAAAAGCAGAACCACAATGAGACATGCATGCAGTGGACATGGAAGCAGTCTTGCAAATAGGCTGCTTGACCTATAGGCTGCCTGCTGTGGCTGCCTGGCCCCTGTAAAACAATCCTCCTGCATTAGGACTTTATAATAGTGATGTGGTTCCAGTCGTCTGACTCATTGCCCACATCTTTACTTGCATTTGATTATGGTTTACCTTGTTAGGATGGGCTGTATAATGAGATGGTGTTATCAGATTTTTGCTCCAAAATATAAATACAGTCTCCAGCAAGACATACATGTCTGTGTCCCTGTCATAAAGTTCTCACATTACTGGGGCTGCACCTCTACTGGAATAAAAGCAGACAAAATGAAAAATTCTCTGTGTTTAATGTGACCAAACTATTGAAGTTCAATCTGGTACAAGGAACACAGATAGTAAAATGAAGCTGGCTGCCTGGTGACAGGTTGAAGGGCCACCAGTAGATAAACTGAAACAATACCACTATTCAGATGAGAGAGAGACGCCCAGCAGAAATAGTCAAATGAGGTGCCTTGTCTTCCTTTTGAGAGTTAAATGCCATCCGCCTCGCTGAAGCTGCATATGTTGCTGCAGTGCCAACACTGCTCTGTCGGCTCCTGACAAGAGGGCGAGCATGGAGAGGAAATTTGGTCTTGACCTGCAGTTGGAGGCAGCAGAGGGAGGCCTGAAGGAACTAGTGCTCAGGTGGTTCACGGAGACACAGGCAGGGCTCATCCTGAACAACGGAAACTTCCCTGACTGGTTTCAAGGCTTCGCCACCAGAAAGTAAGCAACACAGAAAAGAGATGCAGATGGCCCTTGTAGGTTTGATGACATTGGTGGTATTTTATTTGGCTTCATATGAATGGATCTCGATGGTGTCCTGTTGGTGACTCTGTCATAACATCATGTTTTTGCAGTGCATGTTTATAAGTCAGCTGCAGTTTGGGGTAAGTTAAAGTAGGCTGAAAAGTAGTAACTAGTTGCAGTTACTGATTACTTCTTTCGAGGAGTTTTGAGTTACTTTACAAATTACGGCTTCATATAAGTAATTAGTTGGGAAAGTAACCTTTGCATTACTGTTTTTCTTCAGTTCTTCTGTCTATGTACTAACAGGGTGATATTGTGGTGTCCCTGTGGCACAGTGTGGGACAAGACAACTGTCAGAGGTTATCTATCAATTAACCAACAATAAAACACAATAGATACGTTTTGAAACTTCTGATTGTTGCATTGACAGGCCTATAAAAAAAGGTTTTGAGGACTAGCCTTATAGCAGCATATTGTTTGGTTTGGTGCTTCAGAAGATTACAGTCACTGGTCTTTTGCTATGGGGACAGTTTTCACACTTGTACAGCTCAAGGGCATCACCAGACCCCTTTTACTAAGGCATGGACCCCAGTATAAATGAGCTGTGCCCCAGTATAAATGTCATATAGGCGGTACACTTAAATGCTTTAAGAATAAGCAAAGTCGGTTCAGACTGAGTTCAACCCTAGTAGAGCTGGAAATGACCCTGATACCCACAACGCTGACCTGTGCATCATCATGATCCCTGCACGGGAAGAGGTACAGACAGTAGGTGGATGGATGTCTTAGTTGCCACAGTTTTTCTAGAAATCTTGCTATCACCTGTCCTATCACTATCAGACAGTCAATACAAACCTCGGTTCACTCTGAATGATCTCAGACGTTTTTTGTACAACAAATCTCAGGACAACTGACAAAGAAACACAAATTGAAATTCAACCTCAATACCAACAAGGCCACATGAAATACAAAGGCTGAATAAGACTAATTCAAACAAAACAACAAACTAAAAAGTATTTTGGAAAAGATTGTTTCTCCAAGTTATATATTTGCCTCAGACCTCCAAATTAGATTTAAAATGCTCAACCACTGAACAAACAGAAAAAATATAAATAACTTAAATACGACTTTACATTTTGTGAAAGGATGATGAAGGTCACCTCAGATTAACTAAATACACTACTCACAAAAAGTTAGGGATATTCAAATGTCATTTCTGTGACTCTTCCAGTCTCTCTGTGTCTCTGTCCAACCTGCTGATGACACTCTGTGACACTCTAAGCTCAGTGGACACCTTCCTCTGACAACATCCTGTCTGAATCCTGAATGTAAAGGTTATAGTGCATTTAGGTGCATTCTGAAATATCCCTAACTTTTTGTGAGTAGCGTATATTTCAAATATATATGAACCATGAAATTTAGTGAGGAAAATCTGCATAATAATAAGACTCGTTTTTCATTTTTATGACACAGTATCCAATGTGGCCACAGAAGACACTTACCATAAGAAAACTGCACGCTGAACTGAAACTAAAACAATTACATTTGAGTTTGCGTCAAACTAAACTGCAGTGGACATAGAAGTCAATCGACTGCCTCACACAACAATATCAATCACACTGAAAGTTTGCCAACATTAGCCACAATATGCTGTTGTGAATAAGACTGTATCACCAAAAGCCCTAAGTGAATTGAATTGAGTTAATGTGTGTTTTATTTCTTATGAACGCAGTTTTTCATCTGCAGGAGATACTGGACTGAGTGTGTTTGCCCACAGTAAAATCAATGTATTTGATGGGATCGGTGGCTCTGGATGTAATAGGAATGGATATAGTGTCAGTGGATGTGTGTTTCTCTATGTGATGAATACAGGACAGATAGGAAGTGGACATACATGGTTTCAGGAGATAGTGGTGTTATTTCTAAATCTAATTTGCCTGTAAGCCTGTGAAATTGGTTCCCCCTCTCTCTCTCTCTCTCTCTCTCTCTCTCTCTCTCTCTCTCTCTCTCTCTCTCTCTTTCTCTCTCT
>OMNW01034856.1:0-10346 GCA_900303245.1 Selene dorsalis | reverse complement strand
CGTCAGGGATGCGGAAGATCTGCTGCGAGATAAAGATCTGGGCTGTTTTCTCATTCGCCTTAGCGATAAAGCCATTGGTTACATCCTGTCCTACAGGTGAGGCCAACTCAGTCTGATCAACATTGTCCATGCAGCTGTCTCTTCAGCACCTTTTTGATCTATCTTACTGCACCGTGACTTTTCTTCTGAAGGGGCCATGACAGGTGCCGCCACTTTGTCATCACCCAGAACCAAGATGGGCAGTTTGCCATATCAGGAGACTGTCAGACTCACCACAGTCTCACTGAACTGATTGAGCACTACAAGGTCAGCCCCATCCAGCCCTTTGGAGAATACCTGACTTCCAACTGCTCTGAGGTGAGCTGACCCCTGTCAACTACAGTTTGTTTAACTTGTGTCATTTCTATTGATCCATCCGTGAAAATGTAGATATGGAAACAAACAAAAAAACAAAACATCAAATTGCGATTATATTCAACTGTAATATGGGATTTGATCATCATACACAGTACACACACCCCTGTACAGCCACAGGCAGATTACAAGTTATTAGGTTTTTTGCTTATTTTTGCGTCATTGTGGTCATTTTGTCTATCTTTGTGGAACCACCCATTGTGTTGTATTTGTGGACATTTTGAGTCTCCATCATGTCACTCAGTGCATCTTTGTATTTGTCTTGTGTTTTTTGTGGTCATTTTAACTGAACTGCCAGAGTCAGCTTCACTGTGAAGCTAGTATATCTGTAGCTGATAGCTGAAGACTTGAGATCATCAAGACACTTTACTGTTGGACGTCAAGCAAAAGTGAATAGTTGACTAGTTGAATTTGACTGGTGCCTGCACTGAAAGCCTTTATTTACATATCTCACCTGTTTTCCTTGTTGGAGCCATGGTGGGCCTGTAAAGAGCCACAATGGCTATTGACCGTCATAATAATCTCAGGGCTTGTTATTTTCAGGAAAACTCAGGTGAGGTGTATGACGTGGTGAATTACAACAGCAAAGAGAAGTCCGGGGTGAGTGTCCAAGCTCTGCGTCATCTGTGGGACCAGAAGACGACGACCAATCACAAGAACCAGGGAAAGACCCAAAAGGTTCAGCAGCAAAGTGACACGACCACAGTGCATCTTCCCACCCTGCCACCTCCAACACTGCCACTCAAATCCAAAACCAGAAAGCTGACGGGAACAGTATCTGTAGATGCAATGTCCCTCTCACAGGTAATAGGAACTCAACAATGATTACTTTCAACAAAACACAACCTTGTTAGATAATTGTTCCTCTAAACCTGTTCATCAACTCTGAGCCAATGTGAGCTGTGGATATATAAACTTACATCAATGTCAATGGTTGCTTCCTCGTAAAAAGGTGATAATACTTTTTCCTAGAAGAATGAATGAATAAATGAATGAATGGAATGAATGAAAATTTTCAGGCAAGTGAAAATAAAATATTTATTTATTTCAACAAATAAGCCAAACAAAGTGAAAAACATTAAAAAAATAGCACATTAAAAATACATGCTATTAACAAACACTGACATGCCCAAAAAGGAGTAGGAAGAAATGTCCACTTAAAGGAGAAGTTCTGTTTTTTGCAACCACGGCTTTTCACTGACCTACGACTTCGGCAGTGACGTTATCGAAGTTGTAGGTCAGTGAAAAGCCGTGTATAACAACGCAACTCCGAGCCGCTCTGAACTCACGGGGGAATAGTACTGGTGATTCATAACAAAGTATTGGTGAAATGAAAGAGTTTCGCAGCAGGTAATTTCTTATTTAGAGGCTGCATCGTTGCCCCAACAACTCCCATTATATGGATATACGTGGATCACGAGTGGATCTAAATATCATCTGAAGGACTCCAAGTTACACCAAAGTTGTTCGGGTGAGTAAATGAACGTATTTTATGCTAGAAATAAGGTCCAGGTTGAAAAAAACGGAACTTCTCCTTTAATCCTACCCCTTCTCCACAGAGCTTATCAAAATGAAACTTTCATTCCTGAACCTGTGTACCTTCATACTTTCCCATCTAACTATATACAATTCTATCATATCTTTCTTTTACTGACACCTGGTTTCATTTGAGTCTGAATGAACTCCTGTTTGAAAAGTCATAACTGACAGTCATAAAGACATGGATCAATGTGATTTTGCTTCCCGTGGGGAATTTTTTAAAATAATTATTCAATGTTATGGTTAAATATTCACAGTGTTTCCACTTGCTGCTGCAGAACTCAACGTCAGAAGCCAGAGTATATGAGTGCACTCTAAAACTGTATGACATTAAGAGCCTGTCTGCAGTTTGTACCGTCGGACCAGTGCACTGGTTTACAACATCTGACTTCAGTTTTAATTTGGATATTGGAATGTCTTGTCATCTACACCTTTAAATTGTGCCTTATTTTACTTAAAACACTGAACTAATAAATGTTCAAAGCAAATTGGCATACAGGATTACTAAACTATAGGATAATCATTGTTTGACAGCATGTTGCATCCTGGCAGTAGGAATGTTTCCATTAACCAAACTAACAAAAAAAATGTTGCAAATGATTAAATTCTCACATTAGGTGGTTTGTTTTTGTTTCAGAAAAAAAGCCCTATGGTGGCCCTGAGAGGTCAACTCACTTCAACTTAAGAAAACACATGCAAAGACATACATGTGCCGCAGATTCAGAAAAATCAACTTCATCAATTTCACCACACGTGAGGTGCAGAAACTCACAACACAGTTACGGAGACCCAAAAAGTGACGGCCCCGGGTAAAGACTAATGCTAAACTAACAGTACATATTAGCAAAAATATCTGAATCATGTGATACTGATGTTACTATAAATACATTTTCAGACCCCACCAACAAGTAGTTGTCTTCACAACTTCCAAAGTCCAGAAGCATTGAACAAAAGGGCTGCAGCTGGGTCCATCACTTTTTTGTGTCTCCAGAAACATTCATGTGTTGTCAAATTGTCAAGCTTTCAAGTTGCATGAGTTTTCTTAAACTGCAGTGTGTTGAGCTCTACCATATAACATCACCTAGTGGATACAAACCATTCATAACTGTGTTTTGCTGACTTTTCTGGAAAAAATGCTAAACTTGTGTGTCCTGTCTGTCAGTTGTGCTCTCACGGTTTTGCCGCCATGTTTTTCAGGGTGTACCTCCAGTACCAAAGAGATCCACTCCTCTGGGCTTTTCTCTGAGTGGATCTTTGCCTGAGACAACCTCACATCCAGCTGACACTCAGACCAACAAACCGGAGATACTGCGAGGAAACACGACCCCGGTGCTGATGATGGACAGAGACTCGTTAAACAGCACCGATACAAGCTATCCTGGGGACCTTTGTCCACCCAGTACAACATATTCTGAGCTGACACACGTGGAGAGCAGGAGTAAATCTCTACCACAACTGGACAACAAGCATATGGAGGAAGATGAGTACTCCAACAACATCAGTAGCCCCCCCCTCACAACATCAGCATCCCATTCACCGACTCCACTGAAGAGAATCACCTGCCACACCTACTCCCTCCATGATCCCAGGGCTCAGAGGACAAGCGCCTCCAGGTTGGAGCAGCAGAGCGATGATCTGGAGCTTCTGAGGTCCAACCCCTTGTACCAGGAATCTGCTGAGCCTGGGGGGAGTTCAGCTCAGCAGGGTGACGGTACGTATGCCGAGGTCCCACAGACGCCAACACCTGCTGGTCTCCCTGACAACACCTATGAGCAGATCCCTGGGGAGGCTGCCGCCGCCATGCAAGGCAACATGTATGAGTCGCTGGATGACATGAAGACTAAGAAGTCCAAATCCACCTGGGGAAAAAACGTAAGTCAGACACAACGATGAGAGTTGTTGATGCTCAAACTGCAAAAATATTTAAAAACGATCTCCCTTGTTTTTTGTTTTTTTGCAGAATATGAAATGGAAGAAATTCCTTCCTGATTACATGAAGAAATGAATGTGATAAAAAGGACTCGTGGATGATTCTGTGGTCAAATGCTGAATCAGCTGTTTGATATGTAGAAATGGAATGCGAATCACAAATGTATCAAACTATAATCATAGTATTTTATGAATTATAAAAGTCCAGAATTCATATCATTGATAAGCACTGCATCGTTTCACTTTGGTTAAATTCAGCAGTAGATATTCTGGTCACCTTCCTTACATGTTTTGTATATCTCTAGATTTTAGCAAACAAGATATTATCATATCTATTGTTTTTATATCATTACAATTGTTACAATTAATAGCAGTAGTATTGGTGGTGGCGGCGGCATATTATTTCTAGCATGGTGACATTAAAGATGAAACAATCTGTAGTCATTTGTGTATTTTTTCATGAAACTCTTTCAAATGTATTTACTTTTTTTTAGATTTAAAATATATGCCAATCAAATGGACAACAAGGAGAAAACACTTATTTTCATAAAGTCATGTCTTCCACTGAGTTCGGTCTCTGCTGTTTCTATTACAATAAATCTAAGAGCAACAACTCTGTCAGTGTCACAATTTGACATTGGTAGTGGTACATGTACATGCTACACTATTAGATGTTTGCAACACTGCTCCATCCATCCATTTTCTATACCGCTTATCCTCACTAGGGTCACGGGTGAGCTGGAGCCTATCTCAGCTGACTTAGGGGCGAGAGGCGGGGTACACCCTGGACAGGTCGCCAGTTTATCGCAGGGCTAACATATACAGACAAACAACCATCCACACTCCCATTCACACCTATGGGCAATTTAGTGTCGCCAGTTAACCTAACCTGCATGTCTTTGGTCTGTGGGAGGAAGCCGGAGTACCTGGAGAGAACCCACGCATGCACGGGGAGAACATGCAAACTCCACACAGAAGGGCCCCCGGCGGGTTCGACTGTCTATTCATCTTTAGAACATTTTACTATTATTTATTCTATTGTTGGGAAAATTGTTTTACTATCATGTTTTATTTGACAAATATGAATCTTTCTGGGAACAAGTAAACACATGAGTGCTGTAGCCATGGACAATAAAGAACAGAAAATTAAACTGTGACATTCAAAACCAGGACATTTGACCAGGAAAAGAGTAATTATAAATTCTGAAATTAAAACTGGTGTAAACACAGACACATTGTGACAGCTGTAACAGTTGTAAGGGTCACAGGTGTTTTGAAGAGAGAGAGCAAGAGCAAGGATGACATTTGTTCTCCTGCTGCGTGTCAAGTACAGCGACACTAATCTTCCTCAACAGAATGAGCTTCCAGGTGTATGAAGCCTCTGATAAAAGTCCTTTGTCCTCTGTGGGTATTTTGTGTCTCTGGGGTATTGTGTTAATTTTGTGTCTTCTCGTGTTTGTTTTTGCCTCTATTTGTTTGTTATATGTTTCTTTGAGGTTAGTTGGTGCCTTGTTCTGTGTCTCTGGTGGTTTATTGTGCCTCTTAGACATTATTTTGTGTCTTAAGGTAGTTGTTCAAATGATTTTCTCATGACACCCATTATCAGCTCCAACACAGGCTCTGAGCCCTTAGGCCCCGCAGAGTAATCCATTACATTAATCCATCTGTGTCAAGAGGCGCCCTTACATGACCATTCAAAGTGTTGGTAAGTTCCTTCTTTTGGCCACTGGATGTCAGCGTCTTCTTTGTGTGCCACCTTGACGCTGCCAGGGAAGAAGAAGAAGAAATCACGGAAGTACGGCTTCCAAACAGATTCCCGTTGGAAGAGTAAAACACAGCAGATCGCCTTCTTTCCCCTAAACCCAATCCAATCTCGGACTATTTCAAATCTCAATAAGACGATGGGCACCAGAGATGACGAGTATGACTATTTGTTCAAAGGTAAACCAAGGCTTTTCTTATTAATGGGGCTCTGCTCTTCTGTTAGCTGAGATGCTAACCAGGCCAGCTGACTGACTGCCAGGCTAACTTAGCCATCGTCAACCTTTGTGTTCTGATCGCTTTTCACCGAGCTGTCCGGGACATGTCAGCAGATCTGGCTCAATTACACGACGCGGGAGCGACCCTCTCTAAACCGTCCGCTAAGAAACGCTCACGGATTCGTGACGTTATGATCGTTATCGTTAACCGACGGGGCGTCCAGACCGTCAGCTGCTAGCAGCTAGCCGCTGTTAGCTGCTGTCGGTGGGCGCGGACCAGCTTAACGTCGGACACACCTAACGTTAACCGTTATCACATTATCTGTCGAGGTGCAGCCAGCCAGGCGGAGCGAGTTCATTACAACACGGACACACAGGAATGAGGCATTTTATCATTTCACCAAGGCTCGGGCTGCTAACCAGCTAACAGCAGTAAAGTGGCAGCTAGTTTGCTTAATAATAAAGTGCACTAGTTAAAGCTCGGTTAGGTAAACAATGGGGTTAGAGAAAATGTACTGAACAAAGTAAACAACACGTATAAAGAGTAACGTTAAAACATTGGCTATCGCGCGTTATTGTTACTATCACCAAGGTAATAAAAGCCTTGCTGAATTAGCATAAAAACGCCTGCTGCATTTTTTATTTGTTGAATTGTTACATGTCACATGTTGTGTATGATTTATGACCTACAGTGGTTGACGTTGTTCAGCTACCACAGACTTTCACTGTACGTCCTCCACACCATTATAATAAACACAGTAACACATTAAATATGAATTAATAACTATGGAAACAGATGAATCCGTGTTCAAAGCCGCACGGGGCAGGTGTCGATTACTCGAGTAATTGATTCACACGATTATTAAAGAACGAATGATTCATTTCTAAACGGCGACCCTATGTTCATAATTAGTGATCATAATAAAAATAATAATAATAATAATGATAGTAACCCATGGTTTCAGAACCCGTAAATTTAATGTAAGGTGTAATAACAGGTTTAATAACACACATGCATCATAAGTGTGAAAACAGATAGTCATCATAATTAACACAGGCGGTTGACTTCACATGCTTTTCTAGGTTGCATTTAAATGTATTTCCTCCACTGTGCGTTTCAGTCGTCCTCATCGGAGACTCGGGCGTGGGAAAGAGTAATCTGCTGTCACGTTTCACCCGCAATGAGTTCAACCTGGAGAGTAAGAGCACCATCGGAGTTGAGTTCGCCACACGCAGCATCCAGGTGGACGGTAAGACGGTGAAGGCCCAGATCTGGGACACAGCCGGCCAGGAGCGCTACCGAGCCATCACATCAGCGTGAGTGTGGAGGAGCAGCAGAGAACACGTGTGTCACATTTGAAATGACCCTTAACAGCACCCTTAACAGTCTCAGACTACACTTTTTCCAAATGAACCCAGAATTGTGATGAAGCAAAATGAGCAGATACCTTTGTACTAATATACAAGAGAGTAAAACAGAGAGAGAGTGAAAAAGTTAGAAAACCAAAATAATTTCATCCAGATCTGAAGAATCTGATTGGCAAAGGTGAAAAGTCAAAGTTAAATCACAATACAAAAATATTAATGTCATTTTAAACATTTTAGATATCCCAAGTGTTGCAAGAAGATATTGTGATACCTTGTGGTTTATTACATTTTGTAACTGCTAATGATGTACTGGAGAATTCACATAAAGAATTCATTGATTGATTGGCTTCCTCACACTGAGTCATTTTGTCTGTTATCACCTTTTAAAACATGATTAGTGTTTAAGTGATTCGGAGTAATTTAGTGTTTTAGAGAGTTAACGTTAGTTCCTTCATCACCTAGGTTTAAAATATATATATATACATATATGTGTGTTTGTGTGTGTGTCCTCTCATAGTAGGGTTAGTAGAGATGTAGATACACACAATGACTCTGTAAGAAGTCCCCCTGTTTTTCAAATGAACTCCAGTCAGCTTAAACACACCCAAGGTGATCTCCAGCTGCAACAACACAAAGAATGTTGCGAACGTCACTCACTAAATCACATGTAATGTTATTGTCAGTGGGTTCTGATTATAATTGAGGGCTGTTTGTTTCCTGCAGGTACTACCGTGGGGCGGTGGGGGCTCTCCTGGTCTACGACATTGCCAAGCATCTAACCTATGAGAACGTGGAGCGCTGGCTGAAGGAGCTGAGAGACCACGCTGACAGCAACATCGTCATCATGCTGGTGGGCAACAAGAGCGACCTGCGTCACCTCCGAGCTGTTCCCACTGATGAGGCGCGCGCTTTCGCTGGTAAAACTATGTTATTATTATTATGTTTTTATTTTTAACCTTCATTTAACCCTCATTGAAAGAAGTGCCAAATTTTTCTAAGGATGCCCTGATCAAGGTGGGTGTACAAACAGAAAATATGAAACTAAACCTAACACGACAGAGCATGATATCACAAAATAACATTTCACAATCCCTAAAAATAATGTTCAAAGTAGCAGTTAGAGCTATGTAGAGTATAAAGGTAGATGATGATGATGGTAAAAGGTAATTTAGATTGTGAAGTGGTGATGTGTGACTGGTTGGTTTGACGTTTTACAGTCACATGTCTGAACTGCTCAAACTGCTCCTCTCTCTCTCTCTCTGGAATGTTTCATATCTGATGTGTGTGGTAAATGTGACCTGTCACTCAACTTTGCCCTGCAGAGAAGAACGGTTTATCTTTCTTGGAGACGTCAGCTCTGGACTCCACCAACGTTGAGACAGCTTTCCAGACCATTCTGACAGGTTTGTACTGTGTGTGTGTGTGTGTACCTACATGTAAAACTTACCTCTCCCTAACAGTTTATGAGGCCAACGGATGTTACATTTATTGAGGAAGTGCCACAGGTTTTAGTGAGGGTGATTATAAAGAGAGGGAAGTCACAACACTGCTGCGCTGGATCAACTCCATTACACAAAGAGTTTATCTGTGAAAGTGTGACAGCCCTTCAGCCAACACTTTTCAAAAAGCTCAGTACCCTGAGCAAACGGAGAACCTGTCGGGGACTATCATCAGCGGTGGATAAAACCACACTAGTGTGTTCTAACAGCTCAGTGGTGGTGTGTCTGTATTGTTTGCTGCAGCATACGGGTGCAGCGATTAATCGACATAGTCTACAAAAATCGATAACAAAATTAGTTGCCGATGAAATGAATAGTGATAACTAGTTGGTAACGTCATTGCCCGTGTTTTTCACACTGTGGAGCTGAACTAAATTGTAGCTCCTTCCAATCTCTGCTCGCAGTTGCGCACTAGCAACCAGGAAGTGTGTGTGCATGAATGGGGGGGCATTCAGATGTAGTGTCTTTTGTTTGCATGGACCCATTACTTTCAATGTAGATGCGCGTCATGCGCACTCACAACCCAGAGCGACCCAATTTGTATTATAGAAGAGAACCACATATTTCAGGGCCTTTGACTTGTATCATCAGAACAGACATGTCCTGTGATTTTCAGCCTTCTTTCATATTTAATAGAGCGGGACAGAACCTGACAGTAATATTCTCAGCTAAGAGCCATTGAGTAATTGTACGCTTCATAATCCGGTCAGTTGATTAATTGTTTCAATAATCGATAAATTAACCGACTATCAAAATAGCTTTTAGTTGCAGCCCTAATGCAAATTGCACATGTTAAATCTGAAATAATTTGATTTTCATGTTTGTTTCTGTCTGGTCCAATTTGTAGATGTTTTGTCCTCAGAATGTAGGGATAAATTCTCAACATGTGGGTCATCACATAATCACAAGCATGATGGTCTATTGCTGCACTCACGTAGAGAATGGATCTCGATCTATTTAAAAAAAAAAAAAAAAACGTATTAATCACACAATTTGTTGTGATTGCACCTAATCTCTATTTTTCTTGAGATAAAAATTACAGAATTGATGGAATTGCAGCACATAGATATTCCGTTTGATTTCCACTGAAACCATCAAGAAACCATCAAAATGTACTTTTGTATGCACTAACAATAGTAATGACAGAAGCCAGGACCCCATGTCAAAGTGTCAGTTGAATTCCCAGCAATACACAGCGGGGGAGCAGCAGTAAGGCAGTCTGGGTTTAGTGGCAGATATTTAATCATTCACACGACTAAAAATGTTCACAACTTTTTCTGTCATATTCTAATCTGCTTCCTGTCATCTCCTGGCAACCACAGGGGAGGGGACGGCTGATCATTTCAAGCCAATTCTGACATTTTAACAGCTGCAGTCAACACGATGTACAGGCTCTTCAGTCTAAATAACTCTGTCCTTCTGCCCCCACCCATCAGAGATTTACCGTATCGTGTCCCAGAAGCAGATGTCGGAGCGTCAGGAGAGCGATATGTCGCCCAGCAACAACGTGGTCAACATCCAGGTGCAGCCCACTGAGAACAAACCAAAGATGCAGTGCTGTCAGAACATCTAGCCCCGCCGTGGACCTGCTGCTACCCTTCCTCCCACCTTCCCCCTC